>JAYMSL010002131.1:0-15005 GCA_036897195.1 Plantago coronopus
GTAAGGTCGTGGTGATTCTTTTTGAGTGAGGCATTCGATGCTTAACTCTCCTGTAAATATCTTACCTCAATAAAATTTTTGCCGTTTCCAAAAAAAAAATTCCTAAAACATCTAATCCTGTTAACATTGGTGACTTTCGTCCTATATCTTTGGTGAGTGGTATGTATAAAATTATTGCTAAAGTACTTTCCGTAAGATTAGAAAGAGCGTTAGATGGGATTACTTCAAAATAACAATCGGCATTTGTGGGAGGGAGGAACATTCTTGATAGTGTACTTGTGGCTAATGAAGCAATAGATGAGGTGAAAAAATGAAAAAAAGAGGATGCTCATGTTCTAGATTTCGAAAAAAACATATGAACCGGTGAATTGGAACTTTCTATTTGATATGATGGAGTTATTAGGTTTTTTGGGGGGGGGGGGTGGATTAAATGGATAAAGGAATGCGTTAGCACATTTGAAATGTTTGTTTCTCTTAAATGGAAGTCCGACTAAGGAGTTTAAATTGGAACGAGGTCTAAGACAAGGGGATCCGCTTTCTCCTTTCCTATATTTAATTGTGGCGGAAGGGCTAATTAGATTAATGGATAAAATGTGTAATGAGGGGAGATTTAAACTGTTCTTATGTAAAGTAGAAAAATTCATATATCTTTCCTACAATTTGCGGATGATTTGTGAATAATAGGTGAATGGGGGATTGAGAACCTAAAAAAGATTAAATGTGTACTTAGATGCTTTGAGTTGGTCTCGGGGTTGAAAATTAATTTTAAGAAGAGTAATTTATTTGGAGTGGGAATGAGTTCGGAAGAATTGAAAGAGGGAGCTCCAGAGCTTAATTGTGAAATCGGAGAATTGTCATTTATATATTTAGGCCGGGGGGGGGGGGGGGGTGTTTTGGGAAGAAAAGTACTTGGAATTTTGTGATTGAAATTTTTTTAAAAAGACTTGGCCTTTGGGAGAATAAATTCTTTCGTTTGGAGGGAGACTAGTATTGATAAATGCGGTGCTAGCCGCTCTCCGCACTTACTATTTGTCGTTTTCTCGAGCTCCCATTGGTGTTCTTAAAGCAGTTAAATCTTTTCAACGTGATTTTTTATGGGGTAGGAAAATTGAGAGAGATAAGAGACCGCTCGCTTGGGTCAAATGGGAGAAGGTATGTACACCCAAAGAGGAGGGGGGGTCTAGGGGTTAAAGATTTAGATAAATTTAACTTAGCTCTATTTGGAAAAGGGGCATGGAGGTTATTATGAACCAGAGGGGCTTTGGAAAATGGCAGTGGAATCAAAATACGGAAGTGTTGAGGAGAACATTCGGTTGTTTGTTGTAAATAATAAAAGAAAAAGTAAGTTGATCGCAATGGTGGAAATATTTAATTGAACTTGTAGCATTGAAAAATTGGTTTGAGGGTAATCTTAGGAGAATCGTGGGAGATGGTAAATCAACTAAATTCTGGGATCTTAAATGGGGTGAGGGTGGGGTGTGTTTAAAGGATGTATTTCCTAGATTATATAGACTCAAGATTAAGAAGAATTGTTTGGACAGTGAACGTATTAGAGTAGTTAATGGCATTCAGGAATATAGTTGGGAATGGAAACGTGTAATAATGGACAGAGAGAAAGATAAAATAATTGATCTCCAGAAATTATTGGATATGCAGCGTCTTGACATGGTGGCTAGTGGGGGTTTTGCGGGGAGGGTACCTATTCGGTTATTGAAGTGTACAAGTCACTATGTAGCAACATTGAAGTTAATCCGGTGCGGGGTTTCTCTAACATAATTTGGAATAAGTTTGTGCCATCTAAAGTGAATGCGTTTGTATGGAGAACAATGCAAGATAAAATAGCTACGAAAGAAAATTTAAAAAGACGAGAGATATCACTTAACAATGAATATATGTTGTGTAAAATGTGTGAGCGAGTAGACGAGTCGTCGTGGCATGTTTTGGGGGATTGTAGTTATGCGAGAAAAGTGTGGGATTTATTGCATATTTGGCTTAAAAAGGAAACAGTACTAGGGGGTGGGTTTGATGAGTTTATTAAGAATCATGAAAATAGTAGAGGGATTCTGAAAAGGGATGTGTGGTTTTTATTTTGGCATGCAACTTTATGGAATTTGTGCCTTAATAGAAATAATGCATTATTTAATAATGAGAAAAGAACACCGTGGGAGGTAGTCGATCACATTAAGATGGTGTGTTGGTGGTGGTTGAATAGTTGGGATATTTTGCCTAAAGAATGTAGCTATAGTGATTGGATGATGGAACCACTTAAATGTCTAGGTGTGTAGTTTGATTGTGGATATGGTACTGATGTGGTTTTTCTTGTTGTGCAGGAGACGCGGGAGACGGAGGACAATGGAGGTGTGTCATGCAAACTTGAGTAACGTGGAAGAAGGGGCAGATTGGAGAGTCGTAAGCGGAAAGATATGTCGGTTCTTAGTACAGGAGTGTAAGATGTGGAGGAGCGGAGAATTGGAGATAGTTTATGGGGTGTGTTTGAGCTTTAGACTAGCGTAGAGGGTAATAGGTTTTATGTTATGTAATAAGCCCGTGGAGGGGTGGTTGATGGGTAGTTTGTATTAGTTTAACCTATGTATTGTTCGAGGTGGGCTTTGGACATCCGATAACATGTTGTGCTCTTTTTTACTACGAGGGGTTTTATCCCGATTGGGTTTTCTACTCGGAGGTTTTTAAGGAGGCAAAGATTGTCGGGTTCGCTATGTCCAAAGTCAAGGTCGTGGGAGTTGGGGTTGCGAGGTATTTGGTAACATTGAGTGAGGCAGGTGATGCTAAACCCAAACATGTACATAACCATATAAACTTAATAAAAACTTTTTTGCCGTTTCAAAAAATAAAAGATTTCAAAAGTTAAGAAAAATAAAAATTATAACTTGAGTTAGACATTTTTTTCATAAAACTATAAAATAAAAATAAATATTTTGATTAAATTAGTTTAATTTATTATAAAGTTCATAAACTTAATGGATGGGGGAAAAACAAAAAGTATGATGAAATCTTTGTTTTGCTTAATTATGAACTTGTAAAAGTTAATATAGAATTATTTCCCTATTATATTATCAATTTTTTTTTTAAAAAATAATCCATGGAGCTTCCATGGGCCTAGCTTCCTCCCATGAAAGCTCGACGGATATATGGAATTTCCGAGCTCAAGCTTCCATGGTTGGAAGCTCGAGCTCCCATGCCATGGAAGCTTGAGCAGTTTCCATGGCAGATAGCTTCCTGCCATGGAAGCTCCATGGAAGGGAAGTTTTTCATAAAAACAATGAAAATTAAAATAATAGAACGCTACGCGTGTTAATACTTGATAAATAATCAAAACAAATGAAGTTATATTTAGAATGAGGGGGAGTTTTCCAAATTAATTTTTTCATTATAGTTTTAAATTTGTAATTTAAACATTTATTATCAAATGAAAATGAAAAAATGTTGACATATGTAGCAAGAACCCAAAGATATACTATGCCAATGTATTACCTACAATAATACATGAAATAGGCAATAAAGTAATGTTCCGAATTATGCGAGAATTTAAGTGTATTAAGAAATTAACTCGTTATATTAAAATTAAATACAAAAAACTGTATATCCTAATGACCTGAATCTTAATCGAGACCCATGGATTAATGGCGTGGTTACGAACAACAATCACTACATGTTTTGTTGGTATATATACATTATTCACTTTGAATCGAACTTCGAACGAATTTATTTTTTCTTTATAATACTATGCGTTTCTACTGAGGTATCATTTATATCAATCGATTTTAATTAATGTAGAATGCGCGACTAGACTGATTTTATGATCATGGTTAGACATACACGCTTATCTCTGAGTGTTCTTTCATTTTTTGGGTAGTTCTTTATGTTGTATGTTGATTGACTTTTCTACGAAACCAAATACATCCTACATTGGTAAATGTAGAAGTTAGATATCCATTATTTCAACACGAACTCACATTGGTAAATGTAGAAGTCAGATATCCATTATTTCAACACAAGAGTATTTTCTTCTTTCAACAGAAAATCAGCATGTGAAAGTTGAAGATTAAGTTATTAAAAAGGACCTTAAACTCCACTCATTTTCAGATTTTCAGGTTTATACTTTTGGTTCAGTTTAGAGTTTTTTTTTTATGTCTAGATTGAGCACAAAATTCATTTGGTTATTAGTACTGAAACAAGAAGCTGAAAGCTGCACAGCTAGCTTTTGGGGCAATGGGCTGGTTATATCTATGACTGAAAGTCTGAAACTTGTAGGAACTCCTACTAGAAACCTTGATCACTTGAGCAAGTTGTTAGTTGTACTATACTCTAATAATGGTCCTTTAAGAGATATGGAGACAAAATGTTGCAGCTAGTGATTGTATACTCTTTTGATGTAAGGTATCATTGATGTATTCTTGTATTTCACTGATAAATGTTCGAGAAGACGAGAAATGATCTTCTTCTCCTTTTGTGGAAGTGGAGTTCGAGAACCAGAGGCAGAAGACTCAGGTACACAACCATCTTGTCATTCTTTTGCAGTGTGGAAACCTGACTACTGCTCATCAATATGTAGCGCTCCCCATATTTCCTTTGCCTCTTTGCAGTGTCGAAGTATGTGTAGATCTGATTCCTCTTGATTATTGCAGGCGCCAGATATCTTCTTTTTCCATGTCTATCAGTTTATGTATGTCATTGTCATCTACTTATGTACTACTATATCAATCTTGATTCATGTATGGTGCTGTTTGAGTGTTTGTGTTGTGATTTGTGAATTTCCTTGTGATTGCAGACATGGAGATCAATCTCCTTTGGCCTCTACGGCTACAACAATTTCACCAAATCTGCTTTCTTGTAAGTCCCCCTTTATTCCCTTTAACTTTGTTATATGATTAAGTTGCCTGCATTTATACTGAATGCAATCAGATACATTGTGTGCCTAGCTTTTATTATTTCAAAATCAAGAATTCAATTCAGTGCTTTTGCTGGAAAGAGGTTGCTTGTTTTGTTTGTATTACTGGAAGGGAAATTCAGAAACTACACCCAAACTAGGGGCGGAGACGGAGTGGTGGGAAGGGGCGAAGTAATTTTTATTGAACTTTTGAGGAAATATTGGCATTTCGTCCCACCCAAATTTGTAAATATAGTATTTTGGCCACTCCTACTTGTATTCCTGGTATTCCTGGCTCCGACCCTGACCCAAATGCTGATTTATCTGAGAAGTAGTATGAATGAAGAGATTTTAGATACGATGTAATTCTATTATGCCTAACTAGCTTTATGGGCTAATTACCTGGCAGCTTTTTTTTATTTGAATTACATGATACTACTAGTTTTTCTTGGCAATGTTTTGCCCATTTATCATGTTGCAATTCCAGTTTGGTAGGTGATGTTCTGTTTACAAGGCGAATAGTAGTATAACCAATCTGTTTTTCAATCTGGACAAATTTCTTTAACATTTGCAGCTTGTACTTTCACAAAATTTCTTTTAGATTTTCATAGATTTTTAATTTGATCTAGTGATCGCCCTTGGTAAGAATCTAACTTGTTTATCATGAGGATTTTCACTTTTTATTTATTGGGAATTTAAAGCTTGCTTTTTTAGCAGAGGCTAGAGGAAGAAGAAGAGATGGGAAGAGTGTTTGTGGTGAATCTTGAAGACCGTAAGATCTACACTTGCAAGTTCTGTAACACTCACCTTGCTCTCAATCAAGATATCGTCTCCAAGGTTTCTCATCTTCCTCATACTTTCCCAATTCCAGAGTATCATTTCACTTTTACACTTTGATGTATGATTTTGTTTATTGAGCTCTCAATCAAGATATCTTGAAGACTGATTGTTGTTGTTCAACTGCAAATGTCCTGCTTCTTATTGTTTTTTATATAGTATAATATATGCCACTTATTATTTAGGCGTTTTGTTGTTATCTGATAATAATATTGATCAGTGTTTTGGTTTGATTATTGAATTACTCGGTGGGCGTTTTATAGTTATTTATCTGATAATACACCATGTAATTTCGTCTTGTTTGGTGAAAAACTTCGTCTTGTTTGGTGAAAAGGGTGTAAAAACTTTGGTATCCTTATGTATGAAATGGTGGAAAATATCTGAGTTGCCAAAAGTTATAGCATGTATCAATACAACTTCTTGGAGTAATTTGTAATCTGGGGAAGGTATGGTTGGTTGTAATGGCAGTAGAAATTGATCTTTCTTCAAGAATTTTACGATTTCGCGCTATGAAATTGAAGATAATGTTTTGAGATTATACCCTGTCAGAACCTCAGCTCTAAGCCTCTAACCCTGTGTGATATGGCCCTTAGAAAGTTCATGACATAGAATGTAAACAACTTGACATTCATACATTTGTTGTGATCTGAGTACACTGATACTGGCTAATGGTTATTTCAGTCCAGTTGGGGTTATTTTGTTTAATCATTCAGATGCCGATTCTGAAATCAAGGCAGGTGACCAGATTGCGCAACTGATTGTTGAAAAGATTGTGACTCATGAGGTTACTAGAGTTGAAGGTGATCTTGATGAGACTGTTAGGGCCTAAGGGCTCTGGAGGCTTTGGATCCACTGGCGTTTGATTCTTCTTCTCATTAATTTAGGAGCAGTGGTGTTGGTAGGGTCAGTATTAATAATAGCAGTATCTTGGCATTGTGGCTTGAAGGGTCTTGTTTAGTCAGTTACTTCATTCGATCATTTTTTAAAAAGGAGTCAAAAATTGCTTATTTCTTTTTCTTTGAGGGTTGAAGCCAAAGGACTGAGCAGACTCGTCCAAACATACTATATCTTCTAAGTTCTAAGTGAAGTAAAGTTCTTCCGGTGGATGAATGATTTTTTCTATAATGGTCATCCTTATTGTTTGGAAATTGTAGCATTGTGTAAATGTGGTACTTCCTTAATGTGTCCCCTTATTTGTTTCTGAGTTTTTTTTGGAGGAATACATTGAAGCGATTCAACAAATTCCTGTAGGTAACTCTGACAGTACTGATGGGCTGAGGTTTTTTTGGGAGGAAGACATTGAAGCGATTCGACAAATTCCTGTAGGTAACTCTGACAGTACTGATACGCTGAGGTGGTTCTACAGCAAAACAGGATATTATTCAGTTCGTACGGTATACCATGCAGCAAGGGACTTGCAGAAAATTAAAACAAGAGCCTTTGTTCCCTCCAGCAGTTCCGCAGATCAGAGGGACTGGTTGTTTATCTGGAAAACTAAAGTTCCCAATAAAGTGAAAGTTTTTTTGTGGAGAACGATCACTGGGGGCTTACCTGTGTGCCTGCATCTATTTAAGCGAAAAATTATTCCTGATGCTTTGTGTCCTTTATGTCATAATCATGAGGAGACTGTTTTGCATACCTTTCTCCATTGCCCCTATGACAGGGGGTGTGGGCTATGTCTCGATTTCCATCTCATGTGATTTATGCCAACTGTTCTGATACTTGGTCATGGATTCATTCGATGCAACAGGTTCTGTCAAATGAAGATTTTGGGCGAGTTGTTTGCGTGTGCTTGAGTATATGGTATTCCCGCAATCGAGTTGTCCATGGCGAATCCATCGTAGCCACCTGATGTTATATCGTTTGTCGACGATTACTATCTGCGATGCCAAGAAGCACAGGTGTACATGGCCACCCCAGCTCAGTCAAGAACAGCACCTGCAGTGTGGAAGCATCCGCCTGAAGGAACCATAAAAATCAATGTGGATGCCTCAATCTCCGCGGCAAATGGTTGTGCAGGTATTGCAGCGGTTGCGCGAGACCATGAAGGTCGTGTGATAGCCTGGAGAAGAAGGATAAGACGTGGAATATTGAATCCTGAAGTTGCCGAGACCTTGGCAGCCTCCGTTGGCGTCGATTTTGCGATTGAACAAGGCTGGAAGGATATTATACTGGAAAGTGATTGTTCTACTGTTATCGATGCGCTCAACTGTTCTTTACCTTGTTTATTAGCAGCTGGTCATTTCATTGATAGGATTCATAGTAATAGGGGATTGTTTGACAGGATCTCTTTACTCATACCTTACGGAATGGAAATGAACTTGAGCAAAAATATAGATAGGGACGGTGATGGCACTGAAATGCCAAACTAAGCTCCCAGGGATTGCTGTAAACTGTTCTGAGCCTTTTGGCTATTCCTGAATGAATGATTTACTTGATTCTCAAAAAAAAAATTAGGCCATATTTCATGGTTTTTCTTTGTTTAAGCAAACATATGAATGTTTTATATCTTAAAATCTCAAAGGCTAGGCATTTTGAATTTCTTATTGTTTGGTGATTTATCAAAATCCGAAAGGGGCGTGAACGTTTAACATAGTACGGTCCCTTCACCGTTGTGACCCATCAATCATACATATGTTCCATTTCAATCTTCCTAAGAAATTCACATTCACTCTTTCGAACGTAGAATACTCACAAATCAAGTCTAAGGAAAAAAAATTGAAAATCATATTAAAATAGTACTTCCTCCGCCCCGTCCGAAACTTCACATTTGGTTTTCGTTGACCACTTTTCGATGACAAATTACTTCAAGAAAATATTAGAGAAAAATTATAGAAAATAATATATTAAAATATTACAATTGTTACACTATTTTAATATAATTTTTGTATATTTTTAATCGGTATGATTTTGTATCAATTAAAGAAAAAAGTCAACAAAAGCAAACGGAAAGTTTTGGGCGGGACGGAGGAAGTACAAAATAATTAATACAGCTAAATAACACATTAAGATATATATATAGCTAAATAAGATATTAGCAAACAATATGTGAAAAGTATTCGATACAACACGCGAAGCGTGTTTCGTTTGTTCTAGTAATTTTAATATATAATTTTTTATATGATGTTATTCCAACTTTTAAGCAATACACAACCCATTTAAACATCCAATTCCGGCCTTCATCGCTTGCATACTTAACAATCACGGGCCAATCATTAATTCATTATACTTTATCTCATTATAATTGGCTAACGAATAAAATATTAACAAAAGCATATAATTTATCTGATATCGTTGCCCAAATTAATACACATCCTATATTTTAATAGGAGCAGACGTTGTTGAAACAATTTGAAATACTAAAAATATAAGACTCCTGTAATGAGTACTCTTACGAAGCCTAAATGACACACTGTTACACGAAAAAGAGCTAATTAAAATCCATTTAGTGTGTGAAGTTTTCGATTTTAGAACTCCAAAGTGGTATACAACAGAGCCTTACATTTTCGTTTCAAAAAAAAGTACTGATCAGTGAACTTAATCATGTACTTGGATACTTTAGGTGAAACAAATCTCTATATTTGACTCGCACAATTTGCATGTAATACTAGTAGGTAGTAGCAGTACAGAACAACCAATTCATGTCCATATAATGAACCAAATTGCTGAACTTTACTCATGTTCCATTGATATACATGGTGTAAATTCGTCTTTCGTTCTATACATGATCCAAAATAATTCTTTCCTTCCGGATACGAACCAGTAAATTAGATCAAAAGATCATTAATTCTCGCTTTGCCGATTCAGAAAAAAAAAAAAAGAGTTGCTTTCCTACACAGCTAGATTTAGGAGTCTGCTATAGATATCTGAGTAATTATCTCTCTAAAATTATGAACGTTTTTCTTACCTAAATGTCTCTGTATGAAAATATTCATAACTATTCCTTGATTTGTATGGTATACTCTGATTTTACTGATTGCAAATATGTAATTTGTAGGATTGGGGCTGCAGTAATTATTGTGGCAAACTCTGTCTACTACTAAGTTTCAGTGGAATAGGAGGTGAGTTTATTTATCCGGCGTCCGGCCCCGTACTTCATATATGAATGAATTTACAGATTAGCTCATTTGTTTCTATAATATCATCTATTATCTTGCAGAATTCGGCAACTTCACTGAAACAGATGATACTCATATAGAATATGAATTCCCCTATGTTGGTATCATTATCCAACGATACATGACGCTGAATTGGAAAATGTTCGCACATTTTTCTATCCGTTCAATGGTCCAGCACGATCCACGAAATTACGCCACACCGGATCGCAACCAAGGAGTGGGAGCAAGTAAAGTATGCGGAGCACATAAACCATTGTGGTGTACTCGAATTCCAGGCTGAGGAAGGGTTCGTGTACATGACTGACTGGATGATGAAGAACCTTGAAATCGAAGAGAAACACCGCGTGGTTCTGGAACACGCCTTTGTTCCGAAAGGCCGTTACATGAAGCTGCAGCCTCATACAACTTCTTTTGTTATGCTTCCCGACCCGAAAGAGATTCTGGAACAAAACCTGAGGTTGTTTTCTTGTTTGAGTCTCGGTGACAACATTTACATATATGCTATGAAATTCTTTTATTTATACAATTATGTAAATGTTGTCACGGGTTAGAGCATATTATATTACAAAATCATAATTGAAGATCTCTGAATATATAGTACTGCCATAGTATATGATTTGGGTGTCTTCTTACGATTATGCGTAAAAATGTAAGTAATTAAGGTTGATCTTCTGAGTTCGGCCATAGCTTTAGAATACAGAGTGCTATGTTACTGGTACAAAATTAGCTTTAGAATACAGAGTGCTATGTCACCTGCACAAAGATTAATTTTAAAATACAGAATTGCTAATTAAGTTACAGCCACGAAATTGAGGAAAATTGGTAATCTTCTTGAGTCGATTATATTTTTAATATTTAAAAGAAAAAAGGATATTGATGTTATTTCTACAACTTTAAACAAATACACACACCTTTTAGATTTTCGGTTAGGCCCTCTATATTGCTTACATACAAAGCCTACATGCTACCTGATAGTGTATAAAATTTCCACAATACGGATACAACTACAAAATGATAAGCAGTAACTAACTAGTCTTCATGTGTGCTCCTTCTTCCCTTCTAATAACAGGTGCTGCATTAATTCACCTAAGCCTGAAACACTTAACAGGGGTTAGATCCTTTTTACCCGGTTTGCACTTTGTCAGACCGGAGATTGAATTAACTCCCAACCGAAGTGACTCTTCGGAGGAATGAGTGTATAAATATGGTTCGAATAGTAAATTGACACGTACCCGTAAATGAATGTCTGAGCTCGCTATTTATAGGTGCAGAATGCCCAATCCGTAGGGTACACACGGAACATTCTCCGCGGGACATCCATAGATGCCGAGGCGCGTGTCCCTCGGATTGCCCTTGTCTGGATGAGGTGAGTGTTAGTGCTGAGGCGTTGCTGCTTCGAGGGACATCATAGTGGTCCGTCGGACTGCTAGGTCCCCACAGTAAGTGTTTCATATGAAGGCATATATCCCAATGGAATGGGGTAGTCCGAGGAAGACATATTTCCGTCCATATCACTACCCGAAAAGAGCCAAGATCAATCCATTTTACCACTTGGAGTGTTCGATCGATTTTGGTATTCTAATGTGGTTGTTCAATCTATGTTCTGTTTGATTAAGTTAAGAATTTCAGAACTGAAGTGAACGTAATTGATCTGATCCGGTCTGGACTCAAGTAGAGGTGTCAACCGGGCCGGTCGTAGAACAGCCCGGCCCGGCCCGCACCATGACCATTTAATATAAATGGTTCAAGGGGGCCTTGATTTTCATGGCCCGGCCCGGCCCGCAAAAACCCGCAGCCCGGCCCAGCCCGGCACGGCCCGTTGGCCCGCGAATTATTTTTATTTTTAAATATGTATATATTAGGTTGAATTGCATATTATATGAAGAATTTGTATGAAATTGAAGTATTGGACATAAATTTATGGATTTGGACTTTGTTGGATTTTTTAAGCAACTACTTTAATTAGCATATTGTAATTCTAAATTCTGATGCAATAATAATAACATTTCTATTCCTTTTAATATTCTTACTTGTTATTGTAATCTTTTTATTTGATTAACTCTAGCACATTTCTATTCCTTTTAATATTCTTACTTGTTCTTGTAATCTTGTTATTTAATTAACTCTTGCATATTTGATTAACTCTAGCACATAATTTATTGAAAACTTTCTAACAAAATATGTTTCAAGTGTTCTGAAGTTTGTAAAAAAAAAATAAATCAAATCAAATCAGCCCGGCCCGGCCCCGCACCAGCCCGTGAACCGGCCCGGCCCATTTAGACATGGGCTAGGGAGCCGTGCCGGGCCATCAGAATTGAGAAATAGCCCGGCCCGGCCCGCTTAAGAATTGGCCTGCGAACAGCCCGCCCGTTAATGTGGCGGGCTTTAGGCGGGCTGGCCCGGCCCGATTGACACCTCTAGCTACTCTAAATACCAATACAACTGACACATAATCCCAAAACCATTATTATGTATAATCCATAGAACCCAAAGTCTCGCCTGTCACCATATCATACAGAAGCCGCATTACGCAAAACCAAACTAATAACTTGTCCATCCTGCCACAAGGAAAAAACAAAGCACTTGTATAACCGTTAGTACTATACACTTCTCAGAAAAAAAACAAGACTCGAGACGGTCAAACGGCTCACTTCTAGTTCCAGGTGCGGGATTAATTCAATCAAAAGTAGGATTGAAATCCACTTAGGAACCATTGCCCAATAAAAGGAGCATAGACTATTGACCTCCCGATCCGGACCAATCTCACAGAGTACCTTTATTGCTCATCCCCAGTTCAAGGTGCGGGATTAGTCCAACAATAAAATAAATTTCATTGTACGAACCATTGGAATCAGTGATTTATTACATAGTCTGCATCTATCTTTTCAAAGTCCGGTCTATTGCCATTCTTTGAAATACGGGAAAAGATGAGGCTACACTTGGGGGTGGGGTTCGGGAGACATGGAGGTGTGATTTCTAACATTTAAATGAACATGAACGATAAGAGAAATAATTGAGAGATCACTACTCGTGGTCTTTTATTTTGCTTCTGAACCGTTGATGTGAAATTTCTTACATCAGTTATTCAGAAGTTAAACACGTGGTATTTTGTTAAAACACCACTAAAAATGATCATTCCCAATAATTAGTAGAACGATAAAGAGGAAATCGGAAAGAAAAATTACGGGGCAGGAAACGTGTAACGGATCACGAGATCTTAGACATGATGACAATAAACGTATGAGGAATAACTTAATGATTTAGATTCAGGTGAGAATCTATTAATTAAATTGAAATGAATTAAAGTATAAATTTTAATTGAGTAAAACTGAATTAAATTTAATATAATTGAATTCAAATTTTATCAAACAAAACCTTACCTAACACCCAATATATCATTTAGACTTGGTCATATTTCTTCATGTTCAGATGTTTTACACATTTCAAATGAGTCCCTATTCTAAGCTTGAGAGGTTCACTATTTCTCCCTAAACTTCACTAATTCTCGAACTTAGGTCACTTAGTTTACTGCCAAAGGATTTGAATAATAAATGTTGAGTTGTTCTCTAAAAATTCCGGAATTTTCATAAGTTTAAATAAATTTTGCTATAACAAGTAAACCCCAGACACTTAACAGAAAACTCAAAGTAAAATCCAGACGCTTAACATAAAAATTCCAGACACTTAACATAAAAAAATCTTAGTTAATTACCAAATAAACCCCAGACGCGCGGAATTTCCTAACTGCACGGAAATTCCTGATAATTTGTGATAAATGTTAGTAAATTCAAAGGACATGTTTGTACAAAGGACCGTTAAAAAGATTTTGACATTGGTGATTAACAATTGTCGGGTCGCTGTGTTCGAAACCAAAGGAGGAGGGAGTTCGGGTTGAGAGGCATTGGTGATATGTGGGTGAGGCATCTTGATGCTTAGCCTACTTTTGTACATATTTACATATACGAAATAAAAGTTTTTGCCGTTTCAAAAAAAAAAAAAAAAAGATTTTGACATTAAATAAACTAACAAAATTGTTATGATTACCGTATAAGAGTCTGTTTGGTAGAGATTGGGTATTTGACAAAGTTTAAATTCAGGTATTTCAACTACGGGCCCGAATTGGGTATTCTTATGTGTATTTATGTAAAAATTCATGTGTGGTAGCAATATAAGGCCATTTATAAAAGGGAGTATCTTAAACATATTACCATGTTTGGTGCAATAAAGGAGAATTGGGTATTCGACTAATTTTTAAAAAATGCCCTAGTTAAATTTGGGGTGAAATCGACTGAATAACGTAAAGAAAACCGATCCTCGATCCTATATTGATGAATTCAGAAGACAGGCAAATTATGATGCAGATTTAAGAAGGATTACGGAGTGTTTGACACTCGATTAGAAAGTTGGGTTAAGCCCCTAAGTCAACGATACAGTAATAAACATCTTTGGCGTTGAGTTAATTAAGCCTCGTTTTTGTCTCTTAAAAACTCCGGTTACTATTCCTGGATTAAGAAATTCAGATAACTCTAAATTTTAACCGAATGACAATCAGTTTGTTAGTCTTCGGCGAATTAGTCATAAATACCCAAACAAAAAGTTTATCTCCATGGAGGATGTATTTGAAAATAGAGTTTTCCTGCACAAATTACCCGAGCCTCAGATTTTGGGTATTTCCAAAATACCCAAAACTTACGGGCTCTAGAGTTTTATAATATTGTAACCAAACAAGGTATTTCAGGTGTTTTTGGGTAAAAAAAATATCTCTCTACCAAACGGACTATAAATGTTGTTAAAAAATAATGAAAAAACCACGTCCATAAATACAAAGAAATTTCAAGTTACAACATTTAACTGAACATGGTGTGGAAGGTATGTGATTTTCTTCATACAATTTATGATGTGAAGTTAACTTAAATAAAATATAAATTAGAACTAATTAGAATTAAACTTAGTTGAACTGAATGTAACTAAACTACAGATTTTCTATCGTCAGTCAAGGTGTCGCCCTGACTAACTTCAGTCAGACTGTTGCCAACTTCAGTGAGGCTGTCGATGTATCACAAATGGTGTTGCTCTCTGTTGCTCTAACTTGCTACTTGTTGCATATATGGTAATACAAAATTTAATTAATTTTTTCAATAAGAAATTAAATATTTTTAAAT
>JAYMSL010002132.1:0-15005 GCA_036897195.1 Plantago coronopus
ACAAGTACAATGCATTTTGTATGTCTACTACAAAACAAAAACTATCAGAGTACTATAGGTGTAACAAGTGTATATTGGCTCCAACGTATTGATTCCTTCTCGACGTAACTATTTGAATCATTGCCATTGCCACTATGAATACAGGTTTTGAAGATTTGGAAAGTGTGTGAATGAATCTCAACGGGATTATCCACAATTTAAGAGAGGGTGAATGTAGTTTAAAGTGGTACTTGAATAACTACATACACAAAAAAGAACACCTTTCTTTTTGGGAATCACCCATAATAACTCAGAATTAATTGTGTACGGTATAGAATTTTAGAATGGGTGATGCACTAATAAATCTCTAATGCGTGCACAAGTAATTAAAGACAAGATAATCATGAAAGAATATTGTTTTTCGAGGCCTTGAGTTACCGCTCTAGCCCACAAGGACTAGAGGTGTTACAAATTATATGAGAGCTGAACAAATTCAAAACCTACAAGAAGGAGGATAATTGGTCTAGGAAGGCGCCATGAGAATGTTGTGTTATTTATAAAGGGTGAATGTACGAGGAAACATTTCAGAAAGGGTAGATGAGTTAATTACACTACTTATACAACCAATGTATACCATTATTTTTGGGATCCAATTATAAGAACTTCAAAGTTAATTGTGCGTATTTGCAATTGAACAATGTTAGAATGGGTGACTCAATGTAAAAATATCTCGATGCGGGCACTACCGATGAGATGACAGTGTGTAGACGACACATGTTGGTATGCAAATTAACATATCACCCACATAATAGTATATATTAGAATCCGTGGCGGACCACATGACGCAAATTCGTTAAAAAAACACATTCTACTACCATTTACTACTATAAAATTCTAATTTCTTTAACATGTATAAAGAAAAATGTCCTGGCGTTGCTACGGGTTACTACTACCTATAACACTAATTCACTAATTTATTGCAGGTACTCAATAGAAACAAAATAATTGATTGTTTTACATGCTACCAAATTTCGTACACTTTGATATATTGGAGATTGTTATGTGGATGCATGATACTTTGTTTTAAATACACATATATATAGTTTTGTAAATTTATTCATCCGTCGATTTTCGATGGGCTATTTGACTAGTTCGCTTTAACTCAAAATATGCATTTTTGGATCGTTACATAAAGATAGAGTTTAATACTTGAACATATGAAAATGAAATGTAAATAGATATTTATGAGTGAAAGGAGTATAAAGATAACTTTGTTGTCTAAGAAAAATAAATGGTTCAATTTTTTTAGTTAATACATATGTATCAGTTTTTTGAAAATAGCATTTTAATTTCAAAAGCTTTGCTAAGTCTGACGTCCTTCCTTCGTTCGTCTCTCATCTAAACGTTCACGTGCTAAATGAAATTCATTAATGAGAAAAGTAATATCACGTGTGCCGGTGTGTGTAAATTATAAAGAATAAGCCTCTGTTCAATTTATATTAATTTCTATTGTGTTCAATTTAGTTCCACTCAATTCAGTTTTACGTAGTAGTTCAAACCAATTTATACGTGAATTTACATATACATTCATTTGAGCGTAGTACATAACATTTCAGTTAAATTGAACGTAGGGTAAAGATAGATAGGGGCTGAGTGGCCAAGAGCTCTGCTCTGTTTAACCCACTCTAAACACACATTTTGTGTTTGCCCAGCAACTCTACTCAAACCCGTAACACACCCCTTTTATTCCTCCTATTTATTCCATTCACACTCTTACACATCTCTTACACCTTCTTACACATACCCCACATACCCCACACTTCTCTCTCTTAAACACATACCCCACCTCTTACACATCTCTTACACCCCTATTATATTCCCTACTAAAACCTACTAAACAACAACTCTTATCTAAACAATTTTTTTTCATCCTCTAATAACAATTCTGTTATTATTCATCTGTTAACTAACACAATTTTCTCTTAGTCAATTCTTGTCCGATGTAGTAGTGTCTGCTAGTGTAGTAGCGGTAAATCAAAGAACGGAACCGGTGAAAGTGGGAAACAGAAAAGGACGAAAGCGATGAAAAAGGAAAGAAAACAAGCGGAAGAAGAAAGGGGCAAAATCAAGCAGCTCAAGCACCACTGTGACTCATCACCAGCACTACTGCTAAATCCCATGGCGGAGACCACCACTTCCACCACCAATAACGGATCATCATCGCCCATAGCAACCATAGGCCAAGACGAGTTACTCTCAATCCTACTTCTCCTACCCATTGAATCCATCTTGTACTTTGGTATGACATGTAAGAAGCTTAATTCCGTCGCCTTCTCAGATCCTCTATGGGAGTCCGTTTGCCGGAGAGACTGGGGTAATTCCACTGTGGATTCGTTGAAGCTCAACAGTAGTGGCAGGACGGGTTGGTGGTGGAAGAAGCTGTATCAGCAGGTGTATCAGCTGGACTCTGTGTCTTGCCACAGGGTGTTATTCAATCATGTATCTGATGTCAATGATATTGTTAAGCATCATCAGTTTCCCACTCCGAGAGCTTCTCATTCGCTCAATTTGTTATCGGGTTGTTTGCTTCTCTTTGGTGGTGGATCTGCTGGAGGTTCGTTTTTCTTCACTTGTTTTTCTGCTTGGAAATACTGATGATGATGATGAAGTGATTCTCTGATGAATTGATTCAATTTATCGATTCTCTCTGTTTTTTGATCGGCTGGTGATTGGTGAAATTAGGAACGGAGTTGCTCATTTTTTTGGTTGTAGGAGAAGAAAGTTGTTCATTTCCGACCGAGCGATCGATCGATCAAAACATACGTATATGTTTGATTCTATAGTTGTCCCAACATGTATGTAATTTATTTCTTATAGGTAGACCAGAAATCGATATGTAGGCACTGTCAGTTACAGACGAGCTCCTAAGTAGAGTTGCAGAAGTAGGCAATTAACAGGCTTGCTATAATAAAAAACAAAAAAAGTAAAAGCTTTACTTCTCCAACTGGGAGAAGAGAGTTATGGATGGCTGAATTTGATTATATGTATACATGATATAAGCAAGTGCGTGGTAAGGTATCTCATACCTATTCCAGCTTGTGCAAGCTCGTTACCAAACTTGTTTAGTCTTGTCTAGTAAGTAAGCTTAGTTACCGATATTGCTCTCAGTTTCTGAAGTGTGATCACCTACTGCATGAATTTAATGCCATCTCTGACCGCGTGTTAAGTAAATATCTCCGATGAACTTCATTATATGTGTTTCAACAAAGTGTTGTTAAGACTTAAGAATCTGAAAGTCCTCTGCTTGAGAGTTGTCAAGTTATACCGAAAAGCAATTGATTGAATTGGTTGTTAACTGGCTGAGCTGCAGCCTTCAAATAATGGGAATTTGGATCTACTTTAAGCAGATAACTGGTTTATGGCACTTGTTCCTTGCATTTTCTTTGCTAGACAATTGCCCTGGAATGTTGACACCCAAATACTTTAGACATAAAAAGCACCTGAAATTGGGTAATTTTGTATCAAAACATGTCTATGGCCACGTCTGTATCAATAACCCTTTATACATCATATTTATGTCTCTGAACTGTATGCATTTGTAAATAGCCCAGCATCGAGGAACTAGCTTAAATGTTTTTAATCAGTTGACATTTATGACTGTTGTTTCATATTTCTTCAGGTAGGCATCTGGATGACACGTGGATAGCTCACATAGGTAATGACTACAGGAGAGCATCTGATTGGCAGAAGATAAGTTCTGGGGTTCCAAGTGGAAGGTTTGGCCACTCCTGTGTTGTAATATGTGATGCCCTTGTCCTCTTTGGAGGGATCAAAGATGATGGGATCCGCCAAAATGATACTTGGATAGGACGAGTGACGTTTCATCAAAGACTCGGTATTACATTGTCATGGAAGCTACTTGACATTGTAGGTTCAATCATGCCGCCACCACGTGGCGCTCATGCTGGATGTTGTATTAGTAACAATCAGATGCTTATCCATGGAGGCATCGGGCCATCTCGGGTGAGACTAGGCGACACATGGGTTCTAGAACTATCCGAAGATATATCTCTCGGGACATGGAGAGAAATTGTGACCAGGCCATGTCCTCCACCTCGTTCAGGGCACACAGTAACACACATAGGAGGGGAACAAACTATATTATTTGGTGGGAGGGGATTGGGGTATGAAGTGCTTAATGACGTATGGCTCTTTGATATGTCTGAAAAAGACTCAAGATGGGTGCAAATCATGTTCGATTTGCGTAATGTACCTCAAGGATTCGCGCTGCCACGGGTAGGACACTCTGCGAGCCTTATAGTTGGACATCAATTGCTTATATACGGAGGTGAAGATTCGTTCAGGAATCGTAAAAGTGATTTCTGGATTTTAGACGTTAGTTCAATACCCTGTGTTAAGTTGCAGACTAGAAATGTAGCAAGTACAAATAGATTATTCCGAAGAATGTGGAGAAGGCTTGAATCTAAGGGTGACAGACCTAATTGTAGATCATTCCATGGAGCTTGTGTAGATCATTCAGGTCAGTACTTGTATGTGCATGGAGGTATGGTCGATGGGGTCATTCAGCCTGCTGATTCTTCAGGATTGAGATTTGATGGAGAAACTTTCCTTGTCGAGCTCGTGCTGCACTCATAAGGATGAAGTTATATAAATATGACAGATTATGATGCCCACGGGAGAATTTCGCTTAAGCAATTCCTATGTGTAGTGCCTGCTTGGAAGTATCTATGAGCGTTTGACTATTCATACGCTGTGCTTTTTGTGCTGTACTACACGCCGAAGCAATTCTGAGCATCACATTCTGAGGTAGATCAAAATGATCACTCTCCACAGCTTGTAAGTAGTGTTTTTCTTCTTTATTTGGACCAAGAGTAATGACTAGGTACCAGAGCCATCCACTCTTGTCATCTTCCTGAAATAGCCAATACGTCTCATTCTCAGTCTATGTGTGGGTACATCAAGGGGAAGAAAACCATCAATATTTATAGAACAGGTGGTTCGTTTGTTGAAAGCGTTCCTTTGCAGCATCAGCAGGAGCCTTGGGGGCGGGGGCCTGTAGGAAAAAAAAAACTACTACAACTCAAAAGGCATTAATGTACTGAGGGTTGATAGTGTCTTGTTTTCCTGTTGCTGTTAATATGATGTATGTATAATGCTTTTGGCTGAACTTGATTCAATGTAAATTATTCCATTTTCCTGTTATAATCTCGTGCATGTTGCTCCGAAGCTTCTGTTACATAATTTTAGGAAGAACAGTCTTTCCAGTTATGCAGTGTTCTCTGTATGTTACAATACATTTCAAGAAAAGTTATATAAGGCACTCAGAAAATCCATTTCAGGGAGGTGCAAGGAAAATGCAGGTGAAACTTGACAATTTCAAGAGATCTTCTGATATAGCTTTAAGCTTCTAAAGTTCACCATCACTGACTTGGTTGTGCTTGTATTGCACAATACCGCGAACTACATAAATAATTCGGCCGGTTTCTGAGGGGATACACAACATTGATCATGCCATGTAATGCAATGAGAAATTTACAAGTGGAACTACTTGTAAGAAGTTCTAGCTGTTCCTTCATCTTCTGTAAACCATGTCATATACATACATCATCAATGACAATGAGGCAGTTCTCAAATGTTATCTGGCTGTGTATCTTCAGACGCCTGCTCGAAGTCAAATTTAGTCTTTTGCGCTGCCAGATTCTTCATAAGACGTATTGCTACATGGCACCAACTGGGGTTCATTTATCTGGTTGATGCTACTCGAGTCATCACTTTTGCCATCTTTCAAGTCCTCTTCGACTCGATAGTACACCTTCACAAAGTTTTGACATGAAAATAAAAAAGAACATGATTTCACAGATGACACAATTATAATGCGCAGAAATTATGTTTGACTTCAAGCATAAAACTGATTCATGCTTAACCAGTTAACCACCACTATGCTAAATCAGACTGCGTGTTTTATCTCAGCCAGGCACATATATAAAAGAAAGGCATTGACAGAATAAGAGAGATCAATAATAGACAATGCACTAATGTTCTATGTGCTTGGCTGAGAAACCTATTTCACAACATTTTAATAACGAATCCGCCCAATAATTAGACTGATTGCCTAAGGGTAACGCCTAAGAAATGCAAGGAATAATACGACATACCACACATGTACGAGGAGGAGAAAGCACTTTGAAGGAATTTGGACGATTGTTAAAGTTTGTTTCAGGGACACCGGGCACTCCTTCAGGTTCTGTGAAATGATCTACATCATGGCCCACCTGTCATAGAAATTCCTTTTTGAAATAAATTGCAGAAAAATTTCTAAGATAAAACAACCGAGGCCAGGGAAATATTTTGCTCATCAAGGACAATTAATCACCACAGCCTAGATTCTCACAAATATACATGGAATTGGAAATGCAGGTGTACGCTATCTGAAAAAAAAAAAAACTTCAGAAAGTAGTGTTGGTCGAATCCTGAGTGGCTAAGGGTTGGATAATCATATATCTGCAATTTTAAAAATCCATTCTCATAACAGACATTAAAAGTTTCTCTTCTATTCGAAAAAAAAAAATCGTTGGGGAGTGGGGTGCAAGGGGATATAGATTGCATCAAGTACAGAGTCCTTACTCTTCCTGGTCCACCAAATTCCCAAGCATCACTGTCCAATGCGATTCTATACTTTCCAGGCAAGTCACAGCCAACTTTATACCTGATGATGTGCATGAAAGTCTTAGGTGAACTTATCTTGAAACACATGAAGATCAAAAAACTGCCTACTGGTTTTTACCAGCATCTGAAAAATGGAGTCTAGATTCTAGTAGAATAAAAGAAGAAAACGAAAAGCATGTACCCTTCATATGTATTGACTGGGTGGAAGTTGAAGACAAATACCAGATCTCCCCGTTCAAAAACAATAACCTGTTATAAGCAAGCAATTTGTATGTAAACATCGAAAAGCAGAAGTAACATGCCAGCATATCAACTTTACTAACTGGATAACAACACCCTTGTAGAATAATACTGGTAAGAACAAACATTTTGTCAACAACAGCCCATAAAACACACGCACACATAAGGGTGTCCTGTGAAAATATAACATTCCAAAAATCAGTTTACCTTATCCTCTTCGTCTGTGCTGCTTACAATCTGTTTTGTTGACGCAAGGAACTTAAATTTCTCATCAAGTAAATTCATGGCTCCATCAAAAGCGTTCATAAACTGCAGTCCCAATCAAAAGTGAAAAAGAAAGTATTCAGGATTTCAGATGCACATGTTGAATTCAAACAAATTCCACATTAGATCATCATGACAAACAGGTGCAGATATAAAATTAAAGGAGTTCTTTGTAAATAGCAAGCAAGAACCTAGAGAATTTTATAATAATTAAAATTATAAAATCTCCAAATTGGTATATATAATGAACCTTGAATCTTAGATGATCAGTATCCACGAGGTCCCACAACCGTCTGCACTTATCATAACTCCACCCATTCCCTTCCCTAGGGAAGTCAATCCAGTCTGGATGGCCAAACTACATGCATATAATTATTTCCATAAGTCAATCCATCAAAAGCAAAACGAACATACTGTATATTATTGACCTACCAGATACAGATATCTCAATGTGTTCCTTGATTCAGAATTTAAATTCTTCTATCATATTCTAAATGCATTACTATGAGTTTTTTACTCTAACATGTTAAAATCTTCAGCCTTCTTTAATTGCAAGCATATTAGATATTTTATGACTTATGCAGGTGAATAATAATCGGCGAAAATTTGTCCACAAAAAGTTCTCAGCTTTAAAGTCAGCTTACCTCATTGCCCATGAAGTTCAGGTAACCTTCTCCTCCTAAAGCCATGGTCATGAAATGAATCATCTGTACAAAATATTAACAATCATTTTTACAAAAATGTGTTCAGCAAGGCAAAGTCCACTATCTCCATAATAAAAAGGTTGAAAAGACCTTATGAAGTGCAATTCCTCGCTCAACCACAGGAGAAGCCTCGGTCAAACAGGACATGCCAGAATACATGTCTTTGTCCATTAAGAAAAATGCAATCGTTTTATCACCCACAATTGCCTAATCACAGCACAAGACAAGTAGCCTCGTTAAAAAAAAGGATATATAGATCAACATAATGCTACATAAAGAGCTGAAGTTGATGATGCAATTAAATAGGCTAATAAATACAAATAAGAAATTTAATTTGGTGTATTACAAGCATTGAAAACAATTTAGATGAGAAATAACACCAAGAGAACACATAAGAATCCAGCAGCAGAAGCAACAAAGGTACATAAGAGGGCGTACATAAGCCATAAAGTGAACTTTGCAAAACATAAACAAAGTGAAACTCCAATTGTACCTGATCATGACTCTCTGCATAAGATATACACTTTTCAGTATATCTTCTATTCGTCAAAGTCCCACTTATTTCACTCATTGACCATTCTTCATCTGTCTTATTCTTCAAATAATCAATCCACTTGTCAGGAACAGCCATTGCTAGACGATAGTCAAAACCTATCCCGCCCTCACTAACAGGCCGACCAAGTCCAGGCATACCAGAAACATCTTCAGCAATCACAGTTGCATCAGGCAGAATACTATGGATTAGATCATTGGCCAACTTCATATAAACCACGGCATCAACATCCGTGGCCTCACTAAAGTACTCATAATAATTCCCAGTGAATGCCATATTTATTCCATGGTGATGATACAACATTGAAGTCACTCCATCAAATCGAAAACCATCAAACTTGAACTCATCCAGCCACCACCTCAGGTTGGACAAAAGGAAACGAAGAACCTCCCAGTTGGCATAGTTGAACAGTCTGCTATCCCACAATTTATGATAGCCTCGATCTCCAGTGTGAAAATAAGATTCTTGGGAGCTTTGACCAACATCAAATCCATTTAGGCCATCTGTAATATTGTTACTTGCATGGCTATGAACAACATCCATCAGTACTTGAAGACCTAAGCTATGTGCTTTGTCAATCAAATACTTCAGGTCTTCTGGTGTCCCTGATCTACTGCTAACAGCAAAAAAGTTTGTAACATGGTAACCAAAAGATGCATAGTAGGAATGTTCCATGACAGCCATCAACTGAACTGTGTTATAATTATTTGCTCTAATACGAGGTAAAACTTCATCTGCAAACTTCCTATATGTATTTACAACAGGTTCTGAGCCACTCATTCCAACATGTGCTTCATAGATTCGTGGCGCCTCAGGTTTAGGCGGGCGGGGGTACTTAAACTGGTATCTGCATGGCCAATCAAATTGGATTACCTTCTGATATCGAAGTATGCTTTTAATAAGAGCTAAATCCAGACATTGACCTAATTAAATCTCTTGAACTTCAGGAATTTCTACCAAATGGTGATAAGATACTCCACCAATGGACTTGTGCTAACCTCTACTTATAACAACCATGTCACATGAGAATCCAGAGAAGAACATTATGTTACATCCAAGCTTTAGTAGTATTCTTGTACCTTTCGGAAGATGGTGGATCCCAGTATACACCATCGTAAGGGGCAGCAAATATTGTAGGATCGTGAGTTGCAAACTTTATCCAGGCAGGAATGCGGTCAACCCAAACTCCATTGCCAAGTTTAAATCTGAACTTGACTCGTGAATTATGTGGAATGGCAGGACTGCCACCGAGATCAGGAATTTTGATGCTCCAGACACCAAACTGATTTTTCTCCATCTTGTGCGCGGCACCATTCCACCCATTGAAATCACCAATAATTTCTGCTTCCCTGAGTTATGAATAAGTTAATTGTGAGGCTACTACCTGTGATGAGAGAACAAATTGAGTAATTGTAGAAACAGATCTAATGAAATGACACTAAAAAACAAACATAGCACATAAAATCCATTAAGTGAACTGACTCACTGTGCAGCAGGAGCCCATTCACGGTACATGATGCAACCTTCATCACGATTAAATCCAAATTTCGTGTAACCTGCATATAATTGGAAGATCGTATTAACATCTTCAGCTGTGCATAGTCCATTTTGTTATACCATGTGACATGTAGAGTCTCTTTATGTGTATGAACACACAAACGTATATCATAAAAACCACAACAATATTCAAAATGTAGGTACACTAGTAGTCTAGTACACTGAGATAATTGTAGAAAACGTGAGCTTTACATTACCTTGTGCAAATTCCTCCAGGCTCCCCTCATTCTTTACAATAAGCTCCTTCTGATCTAAATACTTCCTAATTCGATACCGGAAATGGTCTCTATAAGCTTCCAAACCTGGATCCACACTAAAGAGACCAATGTTTTCAACATCCTCCCTAATATTCGCGGTAGTAGAATGATCATCTGTCATCACTGCTGAGATAGTAGACTTTCCGGCCTATGAAAAAGTAAACATAGCAACAATGCCATTTTCAATACATAGAAACAACATTGCACAATCAAAATGAGAGATCGAAACTTCACAAAACCAACATGTGACTGTGGCTTTCTAAACCATGAAGATCCAAAAAAACAAAATGAAATGAAGAAAGCATGATCCACCTGAAAATAGGCATTAAACATTCAGACTACACCTCATTCAGTACACATCACCGAACCAACAAAGTCCCACTGAAACCTAGCTTCTACACTGTTTCCAAATCATTCATTTCACAATCAAACAGAGAAACAAATACACTCCACTCCTTAATCACAGAAGCGAACCTTTCCATGCGCCATTACAGGCGAAATGCTCATGCCATTTGACAGCAAATTTCTCGGTCTAAACGAAAGCTCACTCATCCGTTGCAAACCGAAGCTCAAACCATGAATCGAGGCCTGTAAAGACAATCACTCAAAACAAAACGCCTCAACGACAATTTCACCACACCATTTAACACACAGCAGAATTCAATTGAACGATCACGCATCACGCTCAACATCAGCTTACAGTAAACCAGCAACAACGTAAAGGATCAGTGAAAAAAGAAGTATACAGAATTACCTGGGAGGCTTTTTCACCAGAAGAACACAGTGCTGGCGTTGAGAGGAGATTGCACGAACTGTACATTTTCTCACTGGGGAGAGAAGGGTGGTGTGATTTGAGCCTACATAATGACAATCAACATGGAAGCTCTCCGAAGTTAATGGAAAGCAAATTATTGATATGGCCAGAGCGGATTTACGATTACCAGATTGAATTATCTACCGCTTTACAGGTTTACCCTTAAACGGACGAAGGAGTTTTGTTTGGATTTTCAGTTGAAAGGTGTAATTGGTAAATGAACTGCCCTGATTTCCGTGAATAAGTAACTTGGGTTTGGCGTAATCCAATTAGGCTGCGAGACGGGAAGCAAGTTCGAGATTAGAAAAAGCGCTTCAGGTGTTTTCGGCGCTTTCATTCGCGCTTTTTATGTAGAAGGTGAAGCAAGGTATAGAATATCCTCTGTTTACTTACCATCTCGAAGGATTTTGTAAATTAGGATGGTGATTATACTTATCACTTTAAGGATATCGATTGAATCAAAAGTGAAAATGAGATTTAAGAGGATTTGAATTTAGGTGCGCGAAAATATTCTCTGTTTGGGAGTGAATTCGAAACTGGATTCGAGTCAAGTTCAGAAAAAAAGAAACTTAATTTGAATTAAGTTTTGAGCTTTTGTGTTTGAGCTAATAGTAGGATTAATTATTATATTTGAATAAGTTGTGTAAGAGTATGTTTTTGGTTGAAATTATGTGTGGTAAGAATTGAGGAGATAAGATTTGATTGAATGATTATTTTTAAGGTTGTTATAATTATTTGATTGGTTGTGCTTTTGGAAAATGTATTTATTTATTATAAAATAGGCTATTATAATTGAGTTTTTTTAAATAAAACATACCTGAAAGAATGGAGGAGAACGGCAATTAGAAAGAGAATAAATATTGAAATGAGAGAGAAAGAGCAATATATCCTAGTCCTAGTTTGAATAAGTGCCATGGTCCTTCGGTTAGGACTTTAGTGTAATCATTTTCATTATGGAATTTTATGATATAAAAACCATCTCCTAGGTCGGTCGTAGCTAGTTGAGATTGGGTTTTCCATAATCCTTGGAGATGTTTCCCGATGTCTCTAATGGTAAGTTTGTAATCTACCGTTTGGACAAATAGTGCCTGTTCCCAGGGTTTACATAATTTGACATATTCTTCCGGACTGAGTTCAAGGCAAAGTGTATGTTTGGGATTAGTATTTGTAGCGTAATTTGTTTTGGTATGGTTTTATGCTTCCCTGATCATTCTATGTAGGGAAAAGCATGGAATAGGAGGGAGGTTTGAGCTTATCCCTATAGCTCGTGCTAGAAGGCACATGTTTATTTTCAAGGTTATCACCCTGATTATTCAGGGGGGTTGCTCTGGGACTTGCACAAAGGAGAGATGTTGTCGGTAAAGTGGTTATTGGGGGTGAATGGTTCCGCCTCCGGAGATTCCCCCGCAGGTGTGTTAGTCTTTAAAACGTTTTGCTCCTTTTCCAATGTTAACGCATGTATTGGAATTCATGATGATGTTGGAGATGAGGCTCAAAAGGAATTAAAGTTAGGACCACAAGGCTAGAGGTTAGTAGGTAACAGGAGTAACAGAATCGAGGATGGCAGAGAAGATGAATCGAGAGTTTAAGAGGTGCAAAAGTAGAGGGGATAGAAGGTGAACAAGCTCAAAGAGTTATGGTGGGAATTTAGCAGCTAGGGTTTCCTGGATGTGGAGGAGAGAGTTTAGAGAGAACATTTTTTCTTCTCAGTTCTTATGTTTGGGAGCTTATTTTAAGTAAAATGTTAGTAGTGGGTTTAAATATAAGTAGGAGTATCTTTATTAATTCTAAGCAAAGAGTGGAAAGTAGTTTGGAGTCCCACCCAAGATTCTCGCTAAATTTTTTCTTCCCATTAACCACCTTTCCTATATTTTCTCTTTCACTTCTCTTTTCCCCAAAATTCTCAATATTTCTTTTTAACTATTTTTACACCGAGTACTCTATTTATTATATTTGACATATCATTCACTTCTCTCCCAATATACTAAATATAGATCTAAGACAATTTCTCCCCAATACACTAAATTTAGATCTAGGGCAATTTCTGAGAATTTTTATATCCATAATAGAATTAATTAGTTTCAAATTACTATAATGTCTATCTTATAAAGTAGGAATGTGCATATACTACTATCATAAGTCGATTGATCCATATTTAGTTCATAACAAATTTCAGATTTTTCATTATTTCATAGTTTTACACTTCGAACTTTCATTTTTTAAATTACCGGTATTTATGACTACCATAATTCATGTAATGAACCATGAATAATGATTATGTGTACTTATTCACGCGTACTAATGAACCAAAATCTGATACATGGTTTCGTGGTAAAAATGTTGTTAATTTGTATATCATCAAAATATTTCAACAAACTACACTAACAAATATGATTAGTATATCAAATTTGTAAACCCACGTTTAACTTATAAAAGAATTAACGATAAGTACGACGACCACGCGGGTTTAACCTGCGTGTCAGAATTGCTTGTGTTGATATATGGGTAGACTTATTTACTCAAACTGGTTCCGTTATGACCCAATAATGCTCTTTGTTTGAGTCTTTGAATTCGAAATAGTATCAAATGTAGTAATGACTTCTCAATAGAGTTGGATACTAGGGAAACGAGTAAAACTTTTAGTCGTTTTGGTTAAATAGTGTTATTATAAATACGAAGGGTAAATTTCCGATAATTTCTGAACTGAATTGAACTTAACTGAACTTAAATGAAGTAAATTTGAACTAACCAAACTTGAACAGAACGGAATCGAATTGAATTTAACTGGACTAGAATAAAGTACAAATTTGAATTAATTAAACCTGAATTGAAATTAATGGAGCTGAATTTAAGTTAAAAATAACAAAGCCTGAAGCTCTGTCCAGTCCAACTTAAATTCGAGTTTGTTCAGTTAGTTCAAATCCATACTTTAAGTCCATTTAGTTGAATTCAGTTTAGTTCAGTTTGCGTAGTTGAAATTTAAACTTGAAATCTATTCAGTTCTGATGAATTGAACAGAACCTTACTTTAATTTTTTATTCTCTTTAAATGATAAATTATTATAAAATACAAATTATCAAATAAATATAAATACACACGTAAACCTGCATCTAGCAAAGTTATAACCTCAAACTTCCACATACACCTCCTCCCCTTATACCGACTCCAAACTGAGCCTGATGCGTCAAGAGATGAAAATTCATTTTCTTTGAGTCAATGATGGATCATCACGCGCGTGTTATCCAATTTGTTCTCAAGACCAAATACTTTATAAAATTCACCAAATGCAGTTAAGAAATAGTACTTCACTCTAGTGTTGCCTACTTCGAACACGTAGGCTAGTGTCCACGGTCTATACGTTTCTAAAATGTAATTAATTAACTTTTACACTTAATTAGTGTTATTATTTTCCTACAGTATATAATTGATATCGGAATTACTAAGGGAACCACTAATTTTTAAAGAGTTAAATACGAGAACTATTTATGATAAGAGTGTTATGGACGGATATGTACTCGAATCACCTCACACTAGTGCGCGCCTTAGGTAAGTTTTAAAGCGCCTCGAAGAGCCAAGCACCACCAAGAATTCTCATCATGGTCGGAGCCCTCCTCAAGGTCGGAGCTCAATCCTTGCCAGATGGAGAATTCCCATTCCAGGACAAGTCATCATGGTCGGAGCACATCCATGCTCGGGACCATCCAAGGTCGGAGCTAGACTCTCCCATGATCTTGGCCCTGCTGATAAAGTGTCCATGGTCGGAGCTTATGTCAAGGTCGGAGCCTTGACCTCTAGACCATGAAATACCGAAAAGTGGCTAGACCTTCTTCCCACTATATTCGTCGGGACGATCTCCCGGACTTTTGTCATCACTCTCTAGGGTATCATCCTCTAGACCCTGATGTCGTGGAGCATGACTGAGCCGGTAGACCTCGATCGGATTACGTTCG
>JAYMSL010002133.1:0-15004 GCA_036897195.1 Plantago coronopus
TTTAGTATTACAAAATGCAAAACAACACACTTCAAGTGAATGAAAATAACCTACTCTAATATTTAAACATATAACCGACGTGACAAGTTTAAAATTACGTAAACTCGAAATCTTCGTCTCCAAAATAAAAGTATACAAGATTTCATTTTTAATTGCGTACACTTTACGTATTTTATTGCGACATATATTCGACAAATATATGAAAATATGACATACGACAAAATGTGTCCAAATAAATTCGATACATTCGACAAATATATGAACAATATTGGACGACACTTAAATTCAATGGTCACTTTGAAGGGAATTATTTGGCCCATCCTTGTCTCAATTCCAAACCCAAAGCTTTGGGCTGTTAATTTTCGTGGCCCAAACTCGCAGGCCCAGTAAGAATTCCCAGCTCAACATAAAAAGGTCCAAGTGCACATCAAAGTCTTCAATTAAAAGAGTTGAAGAAAAAAATCATTCCTACCAAACAAAGAGTTCAATGAACTCCCAATCCAACTCCACTTTTTTTGGTAACGGCCAAATATATTGATAATAAAGTCATCAATAGCACAAGTGCATCAGAATTGCACCAAAAAACGCGACTAAACAACCTATGACCCCACAGAGAATTGGGAACACAATAACCCGTTGCCTCCTTAAAAAACCTCGATGAGTAAAACCCAATGGGAAAAACCCCACCAAGGAAAAAGAGTGCAACCGGGATTAGAACCACTAACTTCAGTTTGTGGCTGTGGTTTCGTAGTAAACACCAATCCAACTCCACTTAAAACCCACATTTCCTACCAAACACTTGAAGAGTTCAACTCAACTCTTTTCGCGAAAACCGGTTTTCAATTTCGGAGTTCAGTCAAACGAAGACTTCAACTCCGGTTTTCAACTTTGGTTTTTCGTCAACTCCGCTAAAATTTTCAAGAGTTCGGTTGGGAGTTCGTGAAGCCTCGAGTCCTACTAAATGGTCCGTTAGATAGTGGGATGAAAAGTTTCCATTTTTGGGTTATGAAGTTTGTAATGAAATGCCAAAAAAGGAAAGCTAGGAAGTTTTTATTGGAACGGAGGGAGTATTATCTTTCAATGATAATAAATTAAAAATAAAACAATGTTGCCACGGTTTGTACTAGTTATGGAATTAAAGCTATAGTTAGTTCATCTTAAATGATGGGCCTCTTTCAATTATTGATCAAACAATTCAGCCCAACACAAATGAACAGTGCTAGCCCACTCTCCTGCCCGTTACTGTAGCTTGAGAGCTGGTGAAAACCGGAAAGGAGTGAACTCCGGAGTTCAGCCAAAACCCACAACATATGTGGTTTAATTTAACCTCCTTATTAGTGGAGCTCATGAACTCCACTAATCTGCGACTCCACATGTCATCCACGGATTGGTTCTTAGGCTTGGGTTCGGGTTTTACGTACGGAGTGGAAACCGGTTTTCGTTTTCTCATTTTTCCTACCAAACGGAGAGTTCGAAGTCGTGATCGCCTCCAAAACCGGTAATAAGTCCTACTAAACGGTCCGTTAGTGCCTTTTATAGTGTACCAGTGCTTCATGTTAGTGGGTCTAAAAAAGATTCGTTTTTCCTTTAACTTAAAATAAAAAAAATCTCACAAGATAACTATATAATTAATTTGTAACTAATTAAGTTTAATATATGTAATCTTATTATATATAGTTACTATTTAATTAATAAGTAATTAATTAGGTGGAATAGAAGTGATATATTTACTCATATTATCTATTAAATACAGTAATTAAAAAAAATTCCCACAAGACTAACTATATAATTAATTTGTAACTAATTAAGTTTAATATATGTAATCTTATTATATATAGTTAATATTTAATTAATAAGTAATTAATTAGGTGGAATAGAAGTGATATATTTACTCATATTATCTATTAAATACAGTAATTAAAAATTTTTCCCACAAGACTAACTATATAATTAATTTGTAACTAATTAAGTTTAATATATGTAATCTTATTATATATAGTTACTATTTAATTAATAAGTAATTAATTAGGTGGACAGAAGTGATATATTTATTCCATTATCTATTAAATATATTAAATAGAGTAATTAATTTATACTAATGGATGTGAAATATTTATCTCATCAAATATAATAGAGCTCGAGTTATTTGGAGTCCACTTAACTTTATATCTTGCTGACATAATTCGATTTACATTGTAGAAGAATAACACTTGTAATTCACCCATAATTCGATTAACAAACTTGAAAGAGAACCCAATAATACAAGATATCAAATAACATACTTTACTATCTTCACAACTTCTCATAATAATAATTCCTCTTAAAATGGAGCAAGACTTCCAGGTTTCTTAATTGTTCCAGTCACTTTCTTATTGTCAACTTACTGATATGATTGAAGAATGTGAATATTCTAGTTGATGTTCTGCTGTGGCATATTTGACCGCCTGAGTTTCTGTTCATCAGACAATATTTTAGCTAACCTGCAAAAGCATGTCATGAATCATGATCAAAACTCAAAACCAACAGCATCAGGTGAACAACTAGAACTTGAACAAGTGCAAGCAATCACTATTGACTACATACCTTTTCAAAGCATCCTCATTTGTGCCTCCATTGACAATAGGCTCATAGTTTCCAGAGCTAAGATTAACTCTGCACGTTGGAGCTTTCAATAAGTTTTGTCCGATCGTCACAAGGTCATTAAGGTTCTTCTTCGTGCTAACATCAACCGAAGCAGTCACCCCAGTTAGTGAATTATCCTGCCAAAACAAAATCAAGGTAAAAAGTTGACTCTTAATGGACATGTTCATGCTACAAGTTCAAGATGATTAATTGAACTTGAGAATCATAGTCATACTTGAATGCGGAGATAATTATCTGCAGAATTGAGCGTTTGGAAAACCACAGATAAGAAATAGTCGACCAAGTCTCTGTTAGCTTGCATGAACACATCAATTATGGGGACGGAGTTTCCTTGTATCAACCAACCAAATATTCCCCAGTTTGCTGCCATTTTTGCTGTATATTTTTGGTCTTGTTTTTCTGATCCTGTCCCTAATGAGATAACGAGCAGTCTGTTGTAGTCTAACGGTGCTGGAATTGACGAGTAATCAGGGGGACTTCTGAATACCTCTTTTGCGACTTCTCTTACAGCAATCAATGTCTACAGTTATATGGTCAACAATAATATAGTATCACTTATCAGACATGTTTAAAACAAAGTGCAAGTATCCATTTGACTTGAATATATGATGACTATATATGCACGTACCGGATTATTAGCGGCAACACCACCATCAACAAGATTGAAATCCCAAGTTTTGCCAGAGTTGTCAGTGTTTGTGAAATGATGTGCTGGCAGAAATGTTGGTGCTGCAGATGTTCCAATACAAATATCTGATAGCAAGGCGTCCAAATATGACGAGTTTCTCATCTGCATCAAATTTTAGAGAATTTACTATCTCAATACTATGAACATGAGGCCATGAATCAATTCTAGGATGTGCAAAACAAGATGCGTTTTATGAACCAACGTTGTAGATTTCCAGTTTGCGTGTACAATATGGAAAGATACCTCAAGGGTAGAGAAGATGGTGGGTTGCATAAGCTTGATGTCAAATGTGGGAATGACAACATTAGTTAAGGTTTGATCAAACCGAGTCTGTCCTAGATTATCTCTTATCAACTTGTGTAGGTATTTCCCGTTGTACTTGGGGCGTACTAATTGATTCACTGTTCTGTGAATTGATCCCAGTAAACCCCTGCATTGATTCAACTGCATTAATGCATATCTTTAAAACAAAACAAACAAGCAAACAAGAAGTTGTGTGATATCCTGTCTTTAGCATTAAGCTCCATGTCCCTAATTAGATTATCAAACAATATGAATCCAACTACATATATAGTCAACCACTAAGGTATGGCTTATCAGAACTTAAATTATAGTTCTAGCTTAAAAAAGAAAAATGAAGGTACATTCTAAATTCAATGAAAAACCATTAAGGACAGAAATGTACCCGCTATGTGCAAATATGTGAGGTGAATGCTGTAGATAGAACGGAGTTATATCTTTGGCAGCATATAATGGACGGTTCTGAGCATCTGGAGCTGTCAACATGGCAGAAACAAGACCACCTGTACTAGTTCCAGCAATCGCGTCGAAATAATCTGCAACTCGTGCACCTTCTCCATCAAGTTTCTGGTATTCAAGATCCAGAGTAGAGTAAACCAATTAATTGGACATGGTATACACTATAGAGATGCGTTCCCACATAACTAAAAGGATCAGAATTCATAGGCTTTAGTTGAGAATATAAGAAACTGTTTTGAGGCAGATCATTGTGTGAAGATGTAACATATCATGTAATTTCATTTTTCTATTTCGAAAGTTCAATATATGCATGTCATTCTGGACAGAATAATGTCCATAGCTATAAATGCAAATGCAAATTAGTCTGTTAGCTACTTGAAGCACAGAATCATAATTAGAAAATGACAACATATAAACATCCATGAGGTAGAAATTTGATGATATAATTTACATACCTGAAGTTCGGATTCTAGAAATTCAAGAATCTGAGCCGGAACTAAGCCCCTAACACCGCCTCCATCGATACTTAGAATAGTGACTAAATTACCATAAGTTGGAGGTTGGATTTTGTTAAAGGATAGTGCTGATGATGCCATTTCAAGATGAGAATACAATTAGCTTTGTAAGTTATGAGGTGATTAGATAATGTAATGCTATTAAGCATTTAAAGGAATAACTAGTGCGAAACTTGATAAGCTAAGCAATTTGCTCCCCACGCATCAATAATGGTCAATGGAGTATAAAAGTTAACAGATCAACAAGATTAGTTTAATGATTGAGTTCTTAAGGCCAGTCATTGACATTCCTAAGTGAAACATCAAAAGGGGTCGACAGGTCGGATTAGTCACACGTAACGGATAACAATATGAACAAGAACCAAGTATTTTATACTACTTGCACACCTGCATAATTCTGGACATTATTCGTCTAGATTTGTTTATTGGGCGTGATAAAGCAAGAGTTTACTTAATAACATTATCAGGTTTAGTCATATGATTTGTATTAAAATGTTGGGTCAACTGGTTTCTGAATTGGTCGCCAATACCTTTGTGTACAAGTTTGGACAGATGATATAACAAAGAGCAAACTGCCTGAGAACAGAAATTATTTAGTTATTGACTTAATTAATCAAATCCATGTTACTGCCTTGATCAATAATGTATAATGAGCACAGATTTGAGAAATGAATTGGTAAATTACATTGATGGATACTAATGATAGAACTACTCAGGAAGTCATCCAGACATAGATAAATAAAATAAGATTAAGAAAAGAAGAATCATTGAGTCACACGTTTCCGTGTTATCAATTGATACATATGTTGATCTGTTGTTAACTGGTTAACATGTTTTATAGCAAGTGAATAAACAAATCTGCATTGAGTGTTATATCTCAAAATTATGGATGAGAATGCAATGCTGGTGATAGTAATGGGATGGCTTATGGATTCAGGCATCTTCATCAGAACAAGATCAAACAGATATATAGATCAGTTATGCCTTAATTGTATGGTTGTGTTTATAGTTTGTTTTTGTTAGATCATGTACTTTTCTCTTTCTGCAATATATGGAATCTAAACATCAATTATGAAGTTCGTTGGCTTGCAAAATATGAAATATACATACTGAGGTAAACCAACCATCAGATTCAGTTGATACTTGGTATCATCATTCATTAGACATCAACACCAGCTAATTTCATGCAAAAGATAAGAACATCAAAACACCAATGGTAAGAGGTAACCTCGACCGTGGAAAACTTACTTAGCCAAAACAGATAACCAGGTGATCACTAATCAAAGTAATCCTCAGCATCATCAGATGGATCAGATGAATACTCTGCCTCAGACATATCAGATGAACCCTCAGCATCAAGTGGATCAAACGAATACCCATCATCAGAGGTAATCCTAAAAGTACACTGTACAAGTCTTTTGCTTTAAAGACACCCTGCAACAACAAAATTTGTATAAACTTATCTGGGAAAACACTTCGAAAGATTTCATGTGAACAGTTTGATGGAGTGAATAGTAAATAATCCTAAAATCTTGGTACTTAAGTTATCTTACGATCCCTTAAACCAACTTCGTAAGAGGATGGTAGCATTTCATTAGACAAGCAACCTGGTCGAAAACTATCTAGAGAATTTGTAGAGACTCCATGGCCAACAGAGAATTGGAAACAATCTAATGAAAAATAAATCACCCCCCTAGTTATAAAGGCCTAATGAAATAAATGTATACTCAATTTCAGGAATCGTACCATCTGATTATAAAGGAACCAGAATGACTAGCAAAAATATAGTTCAAGAGACTTACTTTTATGTCACTGAATCGCGAAAGATAGAATACCCGAAAATGTTAACATATGTAAGTAGCAAACTAGCAATTCTGTGTGTTTTAAACATAAGTACTGATAATGTGAAGGGTGAGGTAAGAGTTTCACCTGTCACTGGAGCTCTTTCTCTTCCTCTTCAGTACTGTTCCATCTGAAGCACTTGTTCCATGTGCATGGCTTCTTCGATCGAGCCGAACAAGGCTCAGAGGAAATGCTTGACAAGAAAAACCATAATCAAATTCGTAATCTCGAACAGAGACTTTGGTTACACATTTCTTTTCCCTCGTCAAACCACAAAAGGTCATTTTGATTCTGAATAACAACCTCCTTTTTGCTTCTGGAATAGGAGATAAGCCTCGGATTCACCAAATGAATACCAACCGTATACAGTCGATCCAGCGAAACAAGCTTATTCCAGATGTTCCCTCCTCCTCTTTGATCATTCCACATCCATACATCAAAGCGTCCCCAATAAAAGTAACTCGCTAACAAGCATCCACCCACAGCATCCAAATACTGTTCCAATGGGTAATCTAATTCAGATGTTAAATCAGATGTGCCCGGTGGCCGTGGAACCTGAATCAGGCAGTACTTCTCAGTGCTAAGATCCAAAGCGATTATCCGTTCCAGATCATCATATCCCCGCCGATTTATATCTATAAACCAGTGTAATGAGCCTTTGAAGAAAACTCCATCTCTAGATCTGCTCATGACGAATCTACTTCTCACAAGGACACAATTAGGATAGTGTTAGGATCAAGAGTTCGATCATTCCTTGCTTTGGAAAGGAGAAGACCGAAAAACGTAATAAGTAGTAGCAGTTTGTATTAAAAGCGTGTTTGTGCTTTTGCGTAAGATTAGAACACGTGGCCAGAGATCCAATGGCTGCTGTACGTTGGACGGTTTATTCCGTTATTTCTCGTTTAAATAGCTAGATTGAGCTGGAGTAGCTCAAGTTTGAACATCTTGTAATTCATTTAGTCTTTGAGACGGTTTCTGAGTTTCTGAATACAATCCAAGCGTGATTTGGTGAGTGTTCTTTCTATCTTCGTTACGTTTCCTCGTGATAGGATCTGTATCGTAACAATTTGGTATCCGTTGAGCCAGGCGGTTCGTGCTTCCTTGAGATGACGAAACCCAATCACAGTGAACGATCGGATGCGTTGGATTCAGAGGTTTCGGAGCTGCGTTCTGATGTTACGGAGGTGAAATGTACGGTTAAAAACCTACATAGTTCACAAGCTCGAATGGACGAGATGATGGCTGAGATGCTCCGTCAAAATACGCAGTGATCGGAGGATTCACCGGGCGGTTACCGCCGTACTTTCACGGCTGAAGGTAATCGAGCTTCTTCCTCTCGACCTAAACCTCCTAAGGTCGATTTTCCTAAATTCTCTGCTGATAATTTACGCGGGTGGATACGCCGTTGCAATAAGTACTTTCAAGTACATCCAACCTCTGATGAGGATAAGGTGATTATAGCTGGTATGTATGTGGATGGTTTGATTGAGGGATGGTATTTTGATAACATTGAGGGCAATGAATCAATGGGATGGGAACAGTTCACTGAGCGGTTATTGAAACGATTTGTGTCTGTTTCGGCTGATAGTATAGTTGGAGAATTTAATAAGCTGCGTCAAAATGCTACGGTTGATGAGTATGTTAGTAAGTTTGATGAGCTTAAAACACTGATGAAATTGAAGAATAAGCACTTGACAGAGGAGTATTTTGTTGAGAGTTTCATTAGTGGATTGAAATTCGATATTAAACATATGTTGGAGTTACTGTGTCCTACTGATTTGGAGGATGCAATTAGAATGGCAAGGAGACAGGAGTTGCGTTCTGATTCATCCTGGAAGGGAAAGAGTGGTTCTAAGAGTAACTCCAGTAGCAAAACGGTTGAGAAAACGGTTGATATTGTGAAGAATGGCAAAACAGTTCCTGTTAAGAGACTATCTCAGGAGGAGATTACTGAAAGGAAGAAGAAGGGATTGTGTTTTAACTGTGATGAACAATATACATATGGTCATAAGTGTAGCAAATTGTTCATCATTCAGCTGGATGAAGTGGATTCACCTATTCAATTGTCTGTTGATGATGAAGAGTCTGATGGGGAGATTAGGGTATCTGTGCATGCAGTTAGCTCTCATGATGTAGTGGATACTATTAAGGTGCAGGGAAGAGCTAGACATATACCACTAGTCATTCTTGTAGATTCAGGAAGCACACATAGCTTCTTGGATCCTCAAGCAGCTAAGAAAATCAACTGTGCTCTTGAGGTTACTCAACCTTTAGTTGTATCTGTGGCTGGTGGAGGGAAGATGGTGTGTGAGTCTAAGTGTACTGATTTCATGTGGGAAATGGCAAATCATTGCTTCTGTGCAACTGTGAGAATTTTACCTTTAGGTGGCTATGACATGGTGCTTGGAGTGGATTTGATGAGAGGCATGGGTCCTTTAGTGTTTGATTTTGCAAAGAACACTGTCTCTTTTGCTTATAATGGTCATCCTATTGTTTTGGAGGGTATGAAGGATGAAGTGGGGAGCATTAAGATGATTACTGGAAAGAAATTGAAACAGACATTGCAGAAGGGTACTTCTGCTATGCTTGGTTGTTTGTTTATCATGGAAGTGGGTGCAGATACAAATGCTTATGATGATGCTGTATTGCTCAAAACGTTATTGACAGAATTTGCTACAATTTTTGAGCAACCTACTCAACTACCACCAATAAGGGAGTGTGATCACAAAATTACTTTGAAACAAGGGACTGAACCCTTCAAACAAAGACCCTATAAGTCTTCTTTTCTTTAGAGAAGGGAAATTGATAAACTGGTGAATGAATTGCTGGAGTCTGGATTTATTCAACCAAGTAAGAGTCCATACAGTAGCCCAGTCTTGATGGTGAAGAAGAAAGATGGGCCATGGAGGATGTGTGTTGACTATAAGAGGTTGAATTCTGTTACAGTTAAGAACAGTTATCCTACTCCTCTGATTGAGGACTTGTTGGATGAGTTGGGAGCAGCTAGGGTGTTTTCTAAACTGGATTTGAGGTCAGGATATCACCATATTAGGGTGGATGTTAAGGATGTGGAGAAAACTGCATTTGTCACTGATACTGGCTTGTTTGAATTTAAAGTAATGTCATTTGGTTTAACAAATGCACCAGCTACATTTCAGTCTCTGATGAATGATGTGTTTAAGGACGATCTTAGAGACTTTGTGCTGGTCTTCTTTGATGATATTTTGGTGTATAGTGCATCTATGGAGGCTCATATTCATCATCTAAAGACTATGCTGGGCTTGGTGAAGCAGCACACTCTTTTTGCTAAGCAAAGTAAATGTGTTTTTGGTAGGAGTTCTGTTGAGTATCTGGGCCATATAATCAGTAATGGTCAAGTTTCTGCTGATCCTAGAAAACTTGAAGCTATTGCCAACTGGCCAATACCCAAGAATCTGAAAGCATTAAGGGGTTTCCTTGGTTTAACAAGCTATTTCAGAAAATTCCAGTCACAATATAGTGTTAAAGCCAAGGCACTCCAAGATCTTACCAAAAAGGTCAATTCAAATGGCCTGAATCTGCTCAAGCTTGTTTTGTGGCTCTGAAACAAGCTATGTGCTCTCCTCCGGTGTTGACTCTTCCAGATTTTTCTCAGCAATTTGTAGTGGAGACTGATGGTTGCTATGAAGGATTGGGAGCAGTACTTCTTCAGAATGAACATTGAATAGCTTATATGAGTCAAGCATTTAGCACAAGAAATTTGGGCTTATCTGTGTATGAGAAGGAGTTCTTAGCAATTATTGCTGCAGTACAGAAAAGGAGGTGCTATTGGTTACATGCTCAATTTGTGATTAGAACGGATCAGAAAAGTCTCAAATTTCTTATAGATCAGAAGATTTCTACACCTATACAGCAGAAGTACATGACCAAACTACTTGGTTATGACTATAAGATTGAATACAAACTGGGTGCAAGTAATAAAGTTGCTGATGCTTTATCAAGGAAAGATCATGCTGCTTGCAGTGCCATTTCTGCAGTATTACCTCAATGGAGAGAGGAATTGGTGGCTAGTTATGAACAAGATGAGTTAGCAGTTGAGGTATTTGCTGAGAAAATGTTGGCTCCATACAATATGTCTCTTTTCTCTGTGTATGGTGATGTGCTGAAGTACAAGGGAAAAGTGTATGTAGGGAGTGTCACTGATTTGAGAGTTTCTTTGCTTGAGAACATGCATTCAAGCTCAATTGGTGGACAATCAGGAATTACTACTACATGCAGTAGGATTGCCATGACATTTTGGTGGCCTAACATGAGGGTACAAGTAGCTCAATTCATTCAAGCTTGTGGTGTTTGTCAGCTGAGTAAACATGAACATGTAACCTCTCCAGGGTTGTTGGTACCACTTGAGCCACCTGCAGGAGCTTGGCAACACATCACTATGGATTTTATTGAGAAATTACCTAAATCTGAAGGTAAAGACACCATTTGGGTGGTGGTGGATAGATTTATAAAATATGCACACTTCATTTCTCGTGCATCCTTTCACTGCTGTTACACTGGCACAAATTTTTGTGGACTCTATATACAAATTGCATGGATTCCCTCAGAGTATCATTTCTGACAGAGATAAGCTATTTACTAGCCAATTTTGGAAGGAGCTGTTGAAGACTAGTGGCATTAAGCAGAAACTCAGTACTGCTTATCATCCACAAACAGATGGACAAACTGAAAGAGTGAATCAATGTTTGGAGTCTTATCTGAGATGTATGACTGGATCATGCCAAAGGATATGGGCAAAATGGTTGAGCTTAGCTGAATGGTGGTATAATACATCATATCATTCAGCTATCAAAATGACTCCATTGGAGGCTTTATATGGATATAAACCACCTCAAGGAGGTATGACAAATCAGAGTGCTATCACTGTTGATGAACTTCAGACTTTTGTTCAAGAAAGACAGCATATGAGAGAAAGAATCAGGGAACATCTGGTGATTGCTGCTAATAGGATGAAGCAGATGACAGACAAGAACAAATCTGAGAGGGTGTTTGCAGTGGGAGATTGGGTTTATCTTAAACTCAGGCCTTATAGACAACATACTTTGCATAACAGTAAACTGTGGAAGCTTAGCCCCAAGTATGCAGGTCCATTTCAAGTGGTGGAACAGATTGGTGAAGTTGCTTACAGATTGGAACTGCCTCAAGAGTCCAGAGTGCATCCAGTCTTTCATGTATCTTTGCTGAAGAAGCACATTAATCAAGAGGAGCCAGCTGTGGGAACTTTACCCCCTATGGGTAGTGAGCGACAGATTATGCTACAACCTGTTGAACTTTTGGTTAGGAGGATCATTAGACGCAACAATGTTGCTGCTGCACAGGTTCTTGTCAAGTGGGCTCACTTGGCGGATGATGAAGCTACTTGGGAGTACTTACCGGAGATGGAAGCAGCTTTTCCTTACATACAAACTTGGGGTCAAGTTTCTGGAGAAGAACCGGGCAATGTTAGGATCAAGAGTTCGATCCTTTCTTGCTTTGGAAAGGAGAATACCGAAAAACGTAATAAGTAGTAGCAGTTTGTATTAAAAGCGTGTTTGTGCTTTTGTGTTTAGTAGCTTTGCGTAAGATTAGAACACGTGGCCCGAGATCCAACGGCTGTTGTACGTTGGACGGTTTATTCCGTTATTTCTCGTTTAAATAGCTAGATTGAGCTGGAGTAGCTCAAGTTTGAACATCTTGTAATTCATTTCGTCTTTGAGACGGTTTCTGAGTTTCTGAATACAATCCAAGCGTGATTTGGTGAGTGTTCTTTCTATCTTCGTTACGTTTCCTCGTGATAGGATCTGTATCGTAACAGATAGTTCTGAATCCGACGCCATCTTTTCAATTTCAAAGAGTAAATTAAAGTCTCAAAGTTAGGATTAGAATCCCCTGGTAAAATCTTGACCACCTTGTAATCATCTGTAACGACATCATAACCAATCCCTCTACCTGATGCTGGTCAGATCAATCCCCTAAACAAATGATCACATGAAGGTAACTCGAGGAACTCCTTTATAAAAGGATTCCAAATCGTCCAGATTTTGTTTACATTGGAATGGCAGAGAAGGATTAGGCCATGACAGTAAGGCACTGGCATATCAAGTACAGGCGGAACACTGCGGCGTATCAGATTCTTAACACTTTTAGCCTCAATCGATTTCTTGCGGTTTTCAGGATTGTTAAGAGAGCTGAGATATAGAGAATAAAGCTTACCGCAACTCCTGTTATGTTTACAGATGATGAGACGATCTCCTCCGTCAATCTGCTCGGAAAAAACAGGGTCGTCGATGATGCGGCGTCATGCCTTGCAGACTCGTCGGGGCTGGGGAAGAGACTCCGCCGGGACACCGCTGAGAATTTTACGGTACAAATCTGTTGGGACGTCTGACATTTGCAGCAGAGGTGTGTTTCAGAAGTTTTGTTTTCGATTAGAATTTAAAGCTGTATAGTTCGAATGGGAGATTTGGAATGATCTTTGACAAGACAGATGAGTACAGGTGAAAAGTAAAGATAAGGGAGCAATTGAATTTCCCTCCAAGTGTGGTGTGGTAATGCTTTTGGCGGGAACTATGGTGGTCACTGGTCACCGTCACTCACCAGTATCCACACAATTCGACCCATATAATCAATCTACTTCTCCGTTGTACATTGAATGATTTAGTATATTTTCAATTCAATTCGTATAAAAATCTACGGATTGAGTGGCCAAGCACTCTACTCTGTTAAGAGTGCTCTTAACACACTTTTTTTTCACAAAAAATGTGTTTGGCCAAGCACTCTATTAGCACTCTTAACAAACTTTTTTTCCTCCTATTTATTCATTTCACACTCTTACACATCTTTTACACCCTCTTACACATACCCCACATGCCCTACACTTTTATCTATTAAACACATACCCCACCTCTTACACCTTTTTTACACATCTATTACACCCCTATAATATTCCCTACTAAAACCTACTAAACACAAACTCTTATCCAAATACAATTCTCAATTTTCTACTAACAATGATTTCACTATTCATCTGTTAACTAATAAAAAACTCTACTAGCAAACTCCTGTCCACTCAGTCCGCTATAAACTTAACTCGATTTAACTGAGTTGAATGAACCTAAATTAAACTTATTTCAAACATAAATTTCAACTACACAAACTTGTAATGAATTTGAACTGGACTGGACACACTTAAATTTAGGGTGAACTGAACTCAGTCTTACATTAAGGATACTAACCTAAATTAAATTAGAGTTTGTTAGTACATGAATGGTATCACCATTATGTTGAGGTGAACAAAACGTGCTTAATTTGAGTTTAAGGATTATTTAATACTTCTTCCGTCCCATATTAAATTTTCCACTTTGTCATTTTGGGACGGAGGAAGTACAACCGGTTTGGTATAGATTTGATAAGTATAAATAAGTTTAACCCTACTTATTGACCAAGCCTATTGTAGGCAATTACATATATTTCCTGACTAGATACATGTTTCTTATATAGTCACCATTAGATAATTATTTACATCAAAGTTCAATAATCAGATATATTGAAAACCAAAAACAAAGACAAACACATCTTCACCTTTTGGACTAAATTGTAATTTTCAAAATTTATCTAATTGGTTTTTCACCTTCAATTTTATTTTATCAACTTATTTTATTTTATTTTTTAAAAAAGGTAAACACTCCATTAATGGAGCTCGGCTTCAGCTTCTGCTCCGGTGGCGGAGCTGTCCAACAGCTCCCTTGGCGAGTTGTTAACATCTCCACCCAAAGCTGTTGAACAGCTCCCATGCCGGGTTGTCAACAACTCTGTGAGCTATTTGACAACCCCAATGGCTGAGCTGAGTTGCTCTCCAGATCTGTCCGAAATTCAATATTTAAAAAAATTAAAATATAAAAAAAATAGGAAGAAAAATCTTGACGGTCTCCAAAAACTGAAGCTTCAACAATGGAGATTAATGCCTTCGTATGGAAAGCGATTCAGAATCGTCTACCAACATCAGATAAGCTTAAAAGAAGGGGAGTATTTTTAAGCGAAGATAATCTACTTTGTAAAGGATGTGGTACTCAAGCGGAAACGTGTTGGCATCTCTTTGGTGAATGTAGCTTGGCCAAAGGAGTATGGGAAATAATTTATACTTGGATGCACATAAAGATCGAGTCGGGTACTAACTTAACAGAGACATTGAAAAACCATGGACTCATTAATTGGGCGGGGAAAAAAGAGGTGTGGGGGTCACTTTGGCATTGTGTAGTGTGGAAATCAGTGGCTTAATAGAAATGCAACAAGAATTGAGGATGAAAAACTGACTCGATGGCAAGTTGCGGAAAATATAAAGGTTCAATGGGGATCGTGGCTCAAAGCTCCAGGTGTGTTACAACAACATTCAACGACAACAGACTAGTTCATGGAGCCAAGACTTAGTCTTGGTTGGCCAGCGGGCAACGGTAGTTGAGGAGAAACGTTGATAGCAAACAGAGAGTCCCTCGCTAACTGTTCTGTTTTGCTGTCTCATTTTTTTTTCACTTGCTAATTG
>JAYMSL010002134.1:0-15002 GCA_036897195.1 Plantago coronopus
TTAAAAGTAATAAAAAGTTTCCATTTTTGGAAATGAGGCTGGGTTGAGCGGACGTCCAAAATGGCAAAATGGGGCTGGTTTGAGCGGACGGAGGGAGTAATAATAAAAGATTGTAAATGACATTGTTGTCAAAGAAAAGATGTTGGACTATAGTTAGAGTCAGGAAGCACATAGTCACATACACAAGTATACAAAATTAGGTATGCTTTCTTATTTTTTATTTTTATATAATATAATAATTAGTAGTAGATGTTGACATGCTTTTCGGAAAAGAAGTAGAATCAAAAGATTATTAGTAGTCATCAATCCACTAGTATCGCAACAGTGAAATTATTATTAATTATAATTAAGTAGCCAACCGTATTGTAAATGCGAAACAAAAACTGCGCCAATCTCACTTTACACTCGGATTACCAGCATTATAATATTATTATTACTTAGTCCGTTTCATATTAAACTTCTCATTTTGTTATTTTGAGTGTGTTTTTTTAAACTTTCTATTTCCATTTCTATATTATTGATTTCACTATAATAATAAATATATTTAAAATTAATCAACCAACTACGTTTTTAAACCCACTAAAAATTAAATTAGAAGTTTAATATGGGACGGGGAAGTATGATTTAATAATGGTATGGTGAGGGGCGAACCAATTGGTAAGAAAAGTGCATCCTGGTTTTAGCTCAACACGTGGAATAGACAAGTGGTATACAGCTAAATCTTACTCATTCTCACTTTTTACCTTTAATTGTATTACGTCTACTTCTTTCGTTTATTAAAACAGGAGGATAATTCACTAATCACATTCAAATTCCAATGTAGATTGTAGAGGCTATGATGATTTCAAACTTTGCATATCTATGTCACACCACTTGATTTTGTTCTCCAAATGCTTGAATGTAGGGATGAGCACGGGACTGGATCGGGCACAGAAATTTTAAATTTGTTGGACCTGAGGTTCGGTTCGGTCTGGTATCGTATATACTCTGTCTTACTTGAATGTAAGAAGTAATTGTACCATTACATGTTTATTGATTGATATCGGTTATTTGTTGGGAATATATGTTTATTGATATTATGTTATTTGTTGAGAAAGTTAACCTAAGTGGTTTTAAGAAAGTTCACGCAATATTATTAATGTTAATGGTGAAATAAGGGATGTATATTATAAAATATATGATGTTACGATCAAATAGTTAATAATTTATAAATATTTGATATTAATGTTAAAATAGTTGATGTGTTACATGACAAAATAGTTGATGCGTAATGTAAATAATTGATGATTTCATGTAAATCGACAAATCGTTAATGTGTTGTAAATAGATGATGTTTATTGAATTAGTTAATGTTTGTTGTAAATAGTTGATTTTTGTTGTGAATAGTTGATGTTAATGTTGAAACAGTTATGTTTTATTAGAAATAGATGATGTCTTCGGGTGAAATTTTCGAAAAGTCCAAATTTACTGGATACTCCAAAAAACTTTTCATTGAGATCTGAAGTATATGAATATTTGTACATTAATATTTGTAAGGAAAAGTTAAATTTAAGTCCATTCAATTCAGACGAATTGAAAAGCCCGAGTTTGGCAGCGTGAGATACTCACGTCTTCACCCATCACCGTCTCATGACTCATGTTGTTCTACAGTTCGAATTAGTTGTCCATAATGCGCGAATCTGATAAATTTCAAATCTCCTACTAATCCGGCCCTAAATGTCATAGATTTCCCGGCGATTCTCTGGTTAAATCTCCGCCAATTGAAGCCGGCACAGCTAAAACATCAACCATGGAAGACGAAGGAGAGATGTACGACGGTGTTCGAGCTCATTTTCCACTATCCTTCGGTAAGAAAACCAAATCTCAAAAACCGGTCGAACTCGCTCACAAAGCCACTCTCCGGAACGCCCAAGCCGACGGCAGTGGAGGAGGAGGAGCCAAGGATAAACCATCCGAATCCACAACTAGCGCGTTTCCCTCTTTATCCAGCTCCTCTAAAACATGGCTGGATTCCCTCAGGAACCCTAACCCTAAATCCGGAGCTGGTACTAGTAGTAGTAATAAGGATAAATTGATTGGTCCCCCGAGGCCGCCGGTTGATTCGGATGAAGGCGGGCGGTTTATGGGGCCGCCTAAGGGTGGAGAAGTGGAGGTTGATGAGGAGCCGGCTATTGGACCGCCCAGGCCACCTCCTGGTGGACTTGAGGATGATGATGATGATGAGCTGATGATTGGGCCGCCGAGGCCACCGACTGCTGGGTCGACAGATTCTGATTCTGAGGATGATATGGATGATGAACCTGAAGAGGATGTTCGAACTCGTATCCCTTTGAGCAATGAGATTGTGTTGAAGGGACATACCAAGGTAATATTTTGTGCTGGTAGTTTTTTGAGTTGTTTTTTTTATCTCCGTCTTGCTGATTGAGCTTGTGATAGTCGGTGATGTAGTTAAGTTAGTTGATAATGGTAGCCTAGTTAGCAAAATTTATGCATTCAAGTTCTCAATATGTCATGTGGTTATAATGTAGAAACACCGGGACTTAAGTTGGCGAAACTAACAAGATTTTAGGCGTTTAAGAGGCTGGAAGTCGCTAGCTGTGAGATTATGAAATATTGATTTGATTAACACCAGATATGATAGCTTCTCCCTGACTATGTAATGTAATTGTGCAGTGACTTTGTTTTTCGTTCTCCAGCTTTTAGACTACCTTCGAAAATGTTATTGTTGATTCTGAAGTAGAAACTGTGCTAGAAATTTATTAGATCATCCCTGTAACTTGTAAGCTGATTGAGCTTCAACTTGATCCAGTTAAGCTCAAATAAAATCGAATTAAGTAGATAGATATATGACCCAGCATGTGGCATTAGGCTCTTATTAATGGAGTATTATTAAACTCCCCCAATCCCCTGGAGAATAGTGGATTTATACTCCTCCATCTTATATTCACAGCTATTAATTGCTGCTTGCCTGTAGATTCCCGAAAAGCTGATTGTGGAATTATTTTCAATACACAGCCAATCCAGTGCTATATGATCTTAATTCCCTAAAAGCTCAAATTAAGGATTATGGACCTATAAGCAAACATCAGGCAATAGGAAGTTAGGAACACAATGCTACTCGTGTGTTTGTAAAAAGCTGCACTTATCTTGTTGAATTAATGTTCTTGTGATTTATCTTGTTACATTATTTCTGGCAGGTGGTTTCAGCTCTTGCTGTGGATCACACGGGATCCAGAGTACTATCTGGTAGCTATGATTATACTGTCCGGATGTATGATTTTCAAGGGATGAATGCTCGCCTGCAGTCATTCAGACAACTCGAACCATCTGAAGGACATCAAATTCGTTGTTTGAGTTGGAGTCCTTCAGCGGATCGGTTTTTGTGTGTGACAGGATCAGCCCAGGCTAAGGTGCTTCTACATGACAAATTGATATCCTCTCTAATGTTTAGGTTATACTATGTTCAAGTTATTTACCAAACGTTTTTTAATTGCAGATTTATGACCGTGATGGACTTACATTGGGTGAGTTTGTCAAGGGAGACATGTATATTAGGGATCTTAAGAATACTAAAGGCCACATAACTGGGTTGACTTGTGGAGAATGGCACCCTAGAGCTAAAGAGACAATTTTAACATCATCAGAAGATGGCTCACTAAGAATATGGGATGTGAATGACTTTTCAAGTCAAAAGCAGGTCAGGGTTTAAAATTCTCATGCTATTAGATTAAGAATGTAGACCTCAGCACACTTTTTACTTACATGGTGTTCTATGGATATGCTCACAATCAAGATATTATGTATTATTAGAGTGAAGTAAGCTATATCTTCCTTATGATGTTAGTGTAGTGGCATTGCCGTGTGGTTTATGTTGGAGACAGATGCTCTTTGCACTTGCTGTAACTGATTTATATGACTACTGATTCTCAATTTTAGAAGCGACGATAAGGTGGGAGACAAGTAATGGAATTCTAGTGAAAGCGACGATTTTTATTTTTGAATAGAAATATAGTAGGACTAAGAAACCAAAACATTCATGATTCCCGGTTCACCTTTTAAATTTTTAATTTCTCAATATTTCTGGTAGGTATGAATTTTTTAATACAGCTAAATTAGCAGACACCTTTACTCCGAACTCCGAAGGGATTTGAAAACCCTGTTGTCCTACATCATATCAAAGCTCATAATTACCTTGTATGGTAGATAATTAGTTCCGTGAGCATTTTATAAGTCAGGCTTCCCATGTACGATAATTCAACCTGATTTTCTGGCTGCCTGAACAGGTTATCAAACCCAAAAGTTCTAGACCCGGGCGAGTACCAGTAACTACATGCACCTGGGATTGTGATGGAAAAAGAATTGCAGGCGGCGTAGGGGATGGATCTATCCAGGTATTTTGATGTGACTTATATTTGCTCAATAAATCAGTCTAGGACTAGGTGCTAGGATTTATAACAAAAACATGTAGAGCTTCATAATATTTGACATATTAAAATGTATATTTGGCTTTTGTTATCGGGTAAGACTTTTACTTATAGGGTGATCAGTTAATAAAATCTTAGCTAATCCAATAAAAGTTCTTAGGTTTGGATCTCGCTGGCAGAATCGACTAGTAGAAATTGCTTCTGATAGCGTTGATATGTAATGTAATTATAATTTGCTAACGTTTTCTCCTTACAGATTTGGAATGTTAAAACTGGATGGGGAAGTAGGCCGGACATATATGTTGCCAATGGCCACACAGATGATATTTCTGGGCTCAAGTTTTCAAGTGATGGGTTAATACTCTTGTCAAGAAGCTTTGATGGTACACTCAAGGTATGGTTTCATTCTACAGAGAACACCATTCCCCTTGATGATAGATCATCATTAATGACCCTGATTCTCCGAACTTTTAAAACAGGTCTGGGATTTACGTCAAATGAAGGAGTCTTTGCATGTGTTTGATGATCTTCCAAATCATTACGCTCAGACAAATGTTGCATTCAGCCCTGATGAGCAAATTTTCTTGACTGGAACCTCAATTGAAAAAGATAGCACAACAGCAGGTCTGCTCTGTTTCTTTGACAGAGCGAAATTGGAACTTGTTTCTAGAGTTGGAATATCACCGAAACTTAGTGTTGTTCAGTGCGCGTGGCATCCCAGGTTGAATCAGGTAACATCACTAATGTGTGTATGCTTTTAGATAACTACTTTGCATCATTTTGATAAAACTTGTGAACCATTTCTTATTTGCCATGGGATCAGTAACCACCATGTAATAGGCAACTTGCTGCAGATCACTGGATATCACTTGTAGTGCAGGATTGCCCTTGTATTTTCAGAACTCGGAACAGAAACTCATTCTTTCCAACTTCGGGCAGTTTTCATTGCTCATAAACGTTCTAAATTGTGAATTCAAAAAAAAAAAAAAGACGTTCTAAATTGTTGACAGAGACACAGTTTTGGTGCATGGTTTCTGTAACATAAAGCCAATAGGAGTATTTAGAGACAAACCAAGATTTGTGCAAATTACATCCAATTAACACAATGGGTTCTGACATCTAGATGCGAATCCACATTGCTGTATTATTCTTGAGTTGCATATTAACTTTGCTATATTGAACTCATAGGTGTTAGCAACAACTGGAGATAAGCATGACGGAGGAACTCACATCCTTTATGATCCATCCCTCAGTGAAAGAGGAGCACTTGTATGTGTCCAACGTGCACCAAGGAAGCAGTCCGTTGACGATTTTCAGGCACAACCCATTATTCATAACCCTCACGCATTACCTCTATTTAGAGATCAACCAAGCCGCAAGCGTCAACGTGAGAAGATGTTAAAGGACCCGATCAAGTCTCACAAACCCGAGCTGCCCATGAATGGGCCAGGTCATGGTGGAAGAGTTGGAACTACCAAGGGAAGTTTGCTGACACAATACCTTCTTAAGGTAATGTCTCTTAAACTCATTAATTTATTAACTGAGACCAATTAGAGGGAGCAAACCTCACACTATATATCTCATTTTGTGTTTCAGAAAGGTGGCATGATTAAGGATACATGGATGGAAGAAGACCCCAGGGAGGCTATTCTTAAATATGCTGATGTTGCTGCTAAAGATCCCAAGTATATTGCCCCTGCATATGCTGATACACAGCCTGAAACAATTTTCGCGAAATCAGACTCAGAGGACGAGGATAAGTAGCTGTTAATTAGACGAGTGTTCTCTAATGGTGACTCTGATGTTACGCTTTTGTTCACGATTTTTATTAGAAAATATAGAACACCCTGTTTGTATATGACTGTATGTAGAAGAACAAGGGGTTTCATCTCCACTGACTGTAACATATGACCTATTTATAATTTCTCAACATCATTCTTCTTAACCAACAGAAATGAAACAGGTTTAGCTATACAATGATTTTACGACATGTTTTATCAGTTTTTATGGCATTGTGAATTTGCGCATAGGTTGTGTCTGAGAACTGAGAAGGCAGTCCATGTGTCGATGAATCAACCCTAATGCCAAATCCGAACTCCTGAAGCTGCAAGAATAAACTAAACAACACTGGGAAACATGTCTCATCTTCAAGAACTAAGATTACAAAATCTCTGATTTTTGCCTGACATTGTGTACAGATCTATTAACATTACAAACTCATGCAGAACAAACTGCCAGTCTAATATACATTTCAATGAACTGTTGAAAATCGTTGTTGATGCAAATGTTTACTTCTATATGACATTTACCCAACAAAATTTGGCCATCTTCCTGTACTGATTTGGCCGAGAATTCGACTATCAAAGGAAAATAATGTACAATATGTTACAATGTGACTTGTGTGAGTATACATCTAACTTTCTTCTGCATAAGTCTTCTTGACTGTCGTGCTGCCCAAATTGACTGTATTTAGATCCTCACCCTTGCACGCCAACTTTCTGGGCTCTACTGACACTTAGTAGTGCTTTAAAGGTGATCATTCTCATAGCTTGAAAGACGGGTATCACACAGAACAGTAAATAACTGTGTTTCGACGAATAACTGCAAAGGCAAAACAAACACTGTAAGATGATGCAATGAATAGATACATTTCTGGGGCAACGAATAGATATCCAGTACTATTGGAAAAGGTATTGACAAGGTAGAGAAACTGAAGTACCTTGACAAAAGGCTGATCCTTCACTGGAAAGGAATCAATGAAGCTATCCTTCAGCAGTATCGAAACCTGGTTACAACCGGACAGGCATTACAGACTACACATGTGATGTGATTCGGAAAATTCAATTGCGAGGCAGGAAGACAAACCCTATCATTAGTGGACTGCACACTTGTAATGGAATGCAGCCTCAAATCTGAACAAAGTGACTCCAAATACTGCCTCATGACGGCTAAAAACTTACCAGCGGCTTCAGCCTGACATTGGGGGTAAAACATAATATTTATAAATAAAGGAAAAAACTGAAATCTCTATACCTTAACCTATGACAAGTACATATTGTTATGTTCTCAGAAGCATGTGGCTTGCAATATACCTGCACTTCACTACATTTGTATACCGGATGCCTTTGAGCAAGAGAGTCTTCACTTGAAAGGACTGCATGGTAAGGCTTAAGTTCGTAAATTAGCTTCCTGCCGTGTGGAAGTGTGGGCAAATTACAGCTTTTCACCTATACAAACACATACAACAAAATGACACGAAATATCTCAGTGATTGCTTGAATTACTCCACCTGTTACAAGTAGAGCTTCTACCAATATCTGATACACACGTAACTTTGTGTTTAATGGAAACATAAATGATCCTGTATTACAACTTAACATAGTTTACAGAGTTACAGCTCAATTGCTATGTCAGTGACCTTATTCGCCTAGATTAGAGAACACCAAAATGACATTTAGAGTGGTATCACTGTCCCCACCCCAATAAGGCCATAATGTGTAGTTTTTCACCGGTACATGTGCATTGAATTTTTGCATGGTTTGCTATAGTAGAAGCAAATACGTATTGACATAAAACTGCGTGGAGAATGTACGAAATTAAGTACAGTATGGACTAACCTGGTCTTTGCAAACATTGACTTGAACTAGACTAGATGTTTTCATCTTCAGGTCGGCCGGCTTATGTTGTATACCAACCTGCAAACAAAGTGTATTAACAACACTAGAGTGAAGGTTCCTTCTTCATTATATCTAAAATTCGCAGCTTTTACCAAAATACTTTTTCAATGTTCCGCATGTAATATGCATATGTTGGAAAAGCAATTAACACAATTAAGCGGCAGGGAAAATCTAAAATACACAAGATAGATCATTGGGATGACCTTGATTCTTAATAATCTACAGAAAAGAAGCATTTTTTCTTGAGAATGATGTTCATCAAACTATTAACTTAAACTCTTAATGAAAGAAACAAATAAAAACTTACAACAAAAGGAACGGGAGCATCAAGAAAATCTAGCATCTTCTCAGGCAGAACCTGTGGGAAAACCCAAGTAAAACAGAAGTCAGAGGGACATTTCTTGATTACAATGTGAAGATTAAAAATGAAATGATTAAAAAAGGAGAAATACAGAACTAGCTCTGAGCTCTTTTTGAACGTAACAAAATTAGAGAGTGCTGCATTCGAACTTATAAATATCAAGTCAAGGATTTTTAATCTCTGCATAGCTTAAAATCAACTACATCTATCTGATAAGTTATCATGAATATTGGGTTGTAAATGCTCAAAGGCTCAAAGCAAATATGAAAATTGGTGCAGAACTTACTGGAAGAAATAAACTCTGCCACTCGAAAGGACGAATAATAGGGATAATGGACAAAACTAAAGCCGACAAGACACCCTGTACGGAGAAGCTACGTAAATAACTCCATTAGAAAGGAAGAATGGCAGTTTCTCATTCTTCATCACGTAAGCAAAAATTACAAAGAAATACCAGATTTGGGCAAACCACAACCACTTGTTTTTCCAGTAATACACCAGTGACCAAGGCCAAAACCTGTGCAGAATAAAGGCTATAAACTTTCAAATCCACTGACATCACCAAAATTCTGAATTTATATGCAGCCATTCATTCACAGAGAATCATCATAAAATGCTATATAGCTTATGCAGCAGCAGCAGCAGGAAATCCCAGTAGTCGTCTCCTTGGCCAGTACACAACTGGTCGAATAATAAGATAAAATACACATGCAGACACTGCTCATACATATGCTAGCAATTTGAAAGAGCTCATAAAACAAGTTGGGTCAGCGTAGATACTTTACGAAAGATTTAAACTAATTAAAGTAGTGCATAGATGAGCAAAACAGTTCAAATGAAGCTGAAATGGAAAACTAAAGGGAGGCAGAGCAACATTACACTTTCAAGAGAAAGAACTCGACACATAGTTGCTGCTGTCCAAAGAGATAATGAAGCAGCTTCCTCGGCTGTCGCTAATTTTAACTCCATCTTTAAAATCAATAAAACATCCGACATCGTAATCATTCTTCCAAACATAACAATATCGAAGAAGTCAGATTAAAAAGAATTTACAGTCTAACCTGAGGGGCTTCTACAAAGTTTTCCAGCTTAAGATCAATATGTTTATCAGAGAATCCAAGAGAAGAAACTGGAGGGCGTAGATACTCAATAGCTTGCAAATGTTCTAGTGGCTGAAAAATTATTGTATTCCCCCTTTCTGGAAGAGGTATAGAATGATAACCGCATACTATCTGTAGTAAATCATATTTGTTCTCCTGCATGAATATTCAGAAAAAAATAAAAAAACGGGTAGATAAACAGTGAAATGATAAATCAAATACCATCAAGGTAAACTGAAAACAGTATGCATGAAGAATATAGAAACTCACTCTTGCCCATTCCAATACTACATCTTCCCTGAGATCTTTGGGATCTTTATTTTGTTCATACAAGTTTGCATCCTCGTCCTCCTCTGATAACATACTTCTGGCTGGACTGCCAACAAATTTAAACATCACCAAGATTACAAAAAAATCTAAGAGCAAAAATAACTCAACATGCATCATAGCACTCACATATAGTGAGTGAGCTTGACAATTTTAACTGAATAAGAACACTACATGAAGCTACATATTTTCTCACCTGAACAAGGACTCAAAGCTTTGAAAACTTTCTGATAATTGCTCACTCCGGGAAACATATGAGCCAATTTCTGGAGTTGGGCAATCAAACTGAACCTTATATGGATGTTCTGGGGTGTCAGAGCCGCACTCATGAAAAAAGTTTTTATTGCTGTCTTTATCAGTGTCCCTCAGTTGACTATAATCTGAGGCATCACTGGTAGTGGCACTGCTGGGAGAGTTCATGTCCCACCTTGATGGTGAAACGTCCTCATCCGATATTATACCTGCTGCTGCAGCAGTAACAGCAGTTGCATTATCAAGAGGGATTGCTGAAGCCATCCAGTCTGTGTTATTTTCTCCACCAGGAGAGTTTTGAAATCCATTTGTATGATCCTTGGACTTAGATGGCGAAGGAACATAATCGGATAGACTCATTTCATTGATGAATCTAGTTATCCGATTTAGCCGTTCCTGTGCAATGATGCTGCATCAGTAAATGAAATATGGTGATTATGTTTCTACATATGATTCTAAATACAGAAATTAAAAACATTTCATGCTTGGGTGTCATGTTAGGAACTAAAAGAAACAGAAAGCTTTTATATGTTTTTATTCCAACTAATTTCCAATCTATAAATTCTTCATTTAACAACACAGCCTTAACATTAGTTACTATTTCATTGTTTGTTATTTTATTAGTACCTCGCTTTTCTTAGTTCTCATGTTGTTCCAAAAAGCATGAAATTTGCATGGAAGGACGGAGTATAGAGTAAAAAAGCCAATATATATATATATAATTCTCACCTATTCAACATTTCGTAGTGTAACTCAAAGAATGGCACTCGGGTTAGGATACAATAACAACGAGGGGCAGAAACCAAAAACTTATTGCAGCGGGGATGAAACTGGTAAAGACGTGGTGACATCCCAGGCACGACAGATGCTCTCTGAACAACCTCTTGTACATGCAAGCAAACTCCATAAAGTGTAGCATTGTCGGCTGCCTGTTAAAAGGCATAAATAACGGAGTTCATAAATAATATTCAAGTTCAACCAATACACTGGAACCTTGGATGGACATAATAAGAAAAGAAAGAAATAGCGAAGGAAATAAAGTAGGAAAAATGGGGGGTTTCTTTTGGATAGCAGACAAAAAGGCAGGGTAGTATCTGATATAAGGATTTAAATGTACCTTAAGTGAAAATACGAATGACAAATCATCTCTGGACAAGTGTTCCTGAAGACAAGTTCAAGAAAAAGTGAAACATCATAAGAGAGCAAAAGGCCAAAGATAATAGTGCATTCTTTCTCTTGATACTCTTTCCTTCCTCATTCAAAGTACGCAGATATTGTTGGTCGAACATACATCAACTTCTTATAGCCCCTAGACAAATTTCAGTGGAAGGACTGGGAAGAAGATGAATGTATAAGGTTTCAGCATACCTGTCCATAGACTAGTTCGTTCAACTCACTGAATGAAGGAGTTCTCTCTAATACACGGCCCTGATTGAAAACAAGTGAAAAGCATTTTTTAGATTTACAAATATTGATTATCACAAGAAAGACGATGTAACAGCTTAATTTCTGAAACCAACACATAGGCATGCATTCTTGCACTACCTAATTTTCAGAAATTTACAACTAAAATTAGCTGAAATCAAGCAGGTCATTGCCAAAAATCTTTGCCAATTTACAAGATCCTCAAGTTAGCTGCCAGACCAAGTACTGAGGAAACAAAACTTTAGCTCACAGTTTCACATATAGCAAGTTATTTGTTCAAGCATCTGAAGACGATGGAGCACCTTGTGCACAAACACTAGAGTGATGACAGCAGGCAGGAATACTAACCTGAACACCTCCAGGAAAGCAAAATGCAGCCAGATCCTTTAAACGTAATGACAATTTTTTCCCAGGAGGATACTTGGAAAGCACCTATAATATCAGACGAAAAGGTCAAAAGTACTCTTGAAGATACTATCTCTTTTAGTCTCTAGACAATCAGAAAGTAGAAATTATAATGACAGATGACACTTGCATATAAAATCAATTTATTGTCTGAAATTGAGAACAGGATTCATGTTCAGGCCATAATGTCATATGAAAATAACGATTGGCTGAAGACATTTTGTTTGGTTAACTGCACCTTTATCTAAGGCAATATGTAATTGAGGAAACTGACCCACCGCAAAGGATATGTGGAGAAGGGATCATCATATCCTAAATAAGAAACAAAAGCCAAACCTGAGGCTCCATTGTAGGAAGCGTAGGACGCTTATATTGCCGTGTTTTTACTTCAGGTCTTGCAGTTTCTTGCTCCCATTTCTTCCTCTTGACAAATGCATCTTCAACTGCATCCAGGTTGGCATCTGGGCGAATCCCCGCAATTATGAAGTGTTCAAAAAGTGACGTAGGCTCTTTATACTTTTCCGGATCCTACATTCACACATTCGATTTAGACATCTAACTCGAGAAAACCACAATTAATGCAACTGAAAACGGACCTAGTAATTCACAATATTGTCCCGTCATCAACTTTTTTTAAAACACCGATATAAAATGACTATACACATTAAATTGACAGGTGCATAAATACTTTCTAATCAAGAGTTTGAGACAGAGCATGTAGATGTAAATAACATATTGCTCCGAGAATTTATTGTATTCATATTATACATGTACATGAACAATTAAAAAAAAGAAAGTAGAGAAAAGGCTTCGATCTTAAGTACCTCAAATGTTGGAAGGAATACAATAGAGTTGGATACACAGTGGGGGCATATACACTTATATAGATCAAAGCAATCTTTTTTAACGCCCAGATGTCAGAATTTTTTGTCAAATCATATGTTGACCATGGCTTACTTTAAATGTGATGAGATCCTTAGTTCATATCTAGAATGTATAATACATACCTTCACAGAGACCATAAGAATGCAGTAACTTGATAATTATTTATATTTGATCTAAACAACCGTAGACAAATTTCCACGAGAACTGGGATAAAACCAATGATAATACAAATTTATGCACTCAAAATTCCATTAATCAATCATACTCGTAGCAAACCAAGTAGGTGTAGTTCCATGACCATACTCTAAGCAGAAGAAACAATTTAGTTATAAAATGGAATATGAATACCCACCAATTTATTGGAATGAACCTGATACCACTGCCTCTTCTGATTTGCTAGAATCTCAGGATCAAAAGCCAAGAAGTTGCTATCCTCACGGAAACTACGACTACCCCAGTGCAACGCCTTTTGCATCTGAGACTTCAATTTCTGGAAACCATTATTGCCGTAGCTACGGGAAGAAAATGCAGTTGCTGCTTCACTGCGTGTACGCCTATGCCTAGGCTGCTCCAAGATTGTATTGTTGATTGGACTATGTGCACCTTGCCACGTCCCGTTAGTCTTTCTAACGGCCTCGTCAGAAAATTTCTGCAACATCTCAATAGGAGATGGAGGTGCAGCCCAGATTTGTTCTCTTGTTCCCATGTTCACAACTCAAAAATGGCGAATGGGAATAATCACAAACTTCACTTGCACTCAAATATCATTCCACTCGAAATTTACCTCTCAGAATATTACCAAGCAACTAACTCAGCCCACATCCTCATCACCATATACCCAAAACTGAACAAATCACCAATTTCTAAACTTGCTAAAAATTCCTAAACTCTTGATCTTCCGAAAAACTTGAATCCTTCAGCCAGGCATATATACATTACATTAAAATCAATTCCCCTGTTACAATAATTCCAACAAACAGGTAGAGGGTTACATCCCCATTTATGTTTTCTCAAAAAAGTAACAGCAAGGTAAGGTTTTTAATGTAAATTAACAAAAACCAATTAATTACTTTTACATTATTCACCCAAAAATCAAGAATTACACAAATACAAAATGTAACCTAAACAAAATTCCTAAGCAAGCAACAGAATGAAAAGGAAAACTAATGTACAATGATAACAAAACGATACATAAAACTCTGCAAAAATAGACAGAATGCGTAAAGAAATGGAGAAGATGATCAATTTATGTACCTTGAAAGTTTCCCCCTGAAATGCAAATTAGGCTCTCTACAGAAAGCTTGTTTTGGTGGGTGTCTGTGTGTATATATATATGGAGGTGTGAAGACAAACAAACAGGAGCATGCACAGAGAGAGAGAGAGAGAGAGAGAGAGAGAGAGAGAGAATGCCTGTGAAAATATAATTTTGTATGTATAATTTCCTTATTTTTTCCAAAACTTTCAATTTTTATTGCCATTTCAAGAAAAATATTTATACAACGTGACATTTTCAGTTTTCAGGAAAATGTATCAGATTCAGGTATTTACCATCGTCCTCAAGATGACTCAATTCAATGGTTTTCACACTAGTAGCAAGTCGTCAATTTTCGACAACCGTATCAAAAGAGTAATGAGTCTTAATTAGTTTACGAAGTTGGACCACTCGATAAAATCATGCTAGGAGACTTCAATTTACATTACTCAAAATGTGTATCTTCTCTTTTCTTTTTCACGAGATTAGAATTTGTCTATTTTGAGTATAATTATACTTTGACGTAAATGTATATTTCGTTTATATACTTTTATAATTGGAAGATGAAATGAGTTAGGAGAAAGTGTAAACTAGTCTATCCATATTCCAATCATTTTCTCTTTTTCTTCGAGTGAAGTCTATCCCAATTCAAATCGTAATATAGTTTCCACACATTAAATTGGTTCAATTGTTTGAAAATCTCTAACTTAAACTACTGAACCGAACCGAGTTTAAGAAGGGCTTATTTGATGGAACAAGGTCCTAGAAAGAAAGGCACATGGTGTTCATCACCGTAGTTTATTGCCAAAATAGCCTTCTCTGAAAAAGTATTTGCCAAAATAGCCTTATAAAAAATATTATTGCCAAGATAACCTTTTATATACCACATAGGAT
>JAYMSL010002135.1:0-14996 GCA_036897195.1 Plantago coronopus
GTGGTAATAATCCCCGGACCCCTGTCAAGGTCAAGGATAACTGGATAAGTACTCATCAACCATTATGCCAGTAAATTGCACTTAGTATTTCCTGTCTTCCTGAGAATTTTTTCAAAACTTGCAGAGCATAAATCAAAGAATAGTAGCAAGCAGGAAATATAAATATTAGGAGTCTTGGACATAGTTTCTAATGATAGATACTTCTCTGTGTGAATTATGATTCAAAGTGGTCATTGGTTTAAGATACTATATGTCATATGAGAATAAACTAGCAACTTCGCTTTCATAAACTAACTATACTCTGGGTCTCTTAACATGCTACTATTCTGAGTGTTAAAGAAACAATACATCATTTTTAACTCGATTTATGTAGATCTTTAGGAAATAAATTTAATGCACGGCTCAAGTTATTTCTCAGTACCTTATTTTACTTTATTTCTTATGCAGGTGTCAGCGCTGTGGTCATTCTGATATCTCATGTTGATCAGATAAATGACATATTTTATGGTGATGAGGGTATTATAAAAGGTAACCATAGAGCTTGTGCATGCAGAAGCTGATCTAGTTATTTGCGGAGTAAAATTAATGTTTTACTGTCAATTTTGTCGTTCTGAATTTTAGGACTGCAGAGAGATGTGATTATCATTCTTCATTCCACCATACTCCCTGCACACATACAGAAGCTGGAGAAAAGTCTTACAGGCAGGAATTTCATTTTAGTGCTTGGACCATTACACATTTTTTTAATGCTTGTACACTGCCACAAAAAGTTGAAACTTTATCAGTTAATTTTCTAATATACAGAGGAATATCAGAGGGACCTCGTTGTTGATATCTATGTATCGAAGGCAGTATCTGAAGATTTGAATGGAAAGCTCATGGTAAAACCATCAATCATGTTAAATTGTGGACCAAATTTATTTTTACTTCTATATTTTGACATACTAATAGCTCTCTACCATATGTGATTTAATGATCTTCAGATTATTTCCTCTGGGAGGTCGGAATCCTGTTCTAAGGCACAGCCTATTCTATCTGGTTCAGTTCTTGCCCATTGCTTCTCTGTGTTTCTTGAAGGACGTTAACATCTTCTGTTTTTTCAGTTACAGATTGATTAACCACCTTCTCCTTCTTCTTCTCCTTTTTTTTTTCCTTTTTTTTGCAGCAATGAGCGAAAACCTTTTCATTTTTGAGGGTGAACTTGGTGCAGGCAGGTATGATGTAAACATATTCTAGTACAGGTCAAGTAGGAATCATCTAGACCCAAGACTACTATTAAATTGTTTTGATGCATTAGATGATCTGGTTCTTATATAGATATACATTTCTTTGCAGCAAAAGTAAAATGGTAATTGAGCTCCTTGAAGGCATTCACTTTGTTACTTCGCTTGAGGCCCTTTCTCTAGGTACTCAAGCCGGGATTCATCCATGGATAATATATGATATCATATCCAACGCTGCTGGAAACTCATGGTGAATCCTTTTCTAAAATTGCTCCATTTTCTCTTGGAATTAGTGAATCAACCCCTATGCAAACACCAAGACCAATTATTTGCACGTGTAGTCTTAAATTCCTAACTATCACTGAGAATTACATGATTCTGCTTTCATGTCTTTCTGAAGCATAAATTCATTTTGTTTCCCTTTTCTTTTCCGTGTGCATTGTTACATTCTTTGACCATCATCCAACTTTGCCTAATGGATTGATGAGTTCTTTTTTTCCCCTCAAATTTCAGGGTGTTCAAAAATTATATTCCCCAGTTGTTACGGGTTAATCAGTCCACACATCATGTCCTCAATGCTTTTCTTCACAACTTGGTAAGATAAAGATATGCTGAAACAATGAATTTCTAATGTGCAAACTGCAATATGTCACTAATAGGTTACCTAACTGGTGGAGATAGTATTCTGAACCTGCTCAGATGTTAATGGTTCCTACTTAGGTTAACAATAAGGAGTTCATGATGAATGTATTTTTTTTCTCAAATCTCTTTGTTATATCACTACTGATATTTGTAGACTAGGTACCTGAAGTCTAGTGCTGCTCGACTATCTCTTTCTTCCTGATGTCACTTAAAACTGATTGATTCTTCTGTAAATTGAAGGGCACAGTGTTGGAGACGGCAAAATCACTAATATTCCCTGTTCCACTTTTGACTGTTGCTTACCAACAAATCCTTGCAGGTAGGCACGTTGTAGCTATCTGAGATTACATCTGGGCTTAGTAAATTATGAATTTCAAACATAATTATGATCCAATTCATTCTAATTTGTTCTTAGTTCCATTACTTCTCGACAGGTTCTTGTCATGTTTCGAGTGAGCAGGAGGATGCAACATTCCTAAAAGTAAAATATTGAACCATTGTTTGCTGACATATCAAGCCGGATAGCCAGAGTTCTAACCATCCTTTTCCAACTGCACTTGTGTACCCACAGGTCTGGGAAAAATTATCCGGAGTTAACGTTTTTGATGCAGCGAATTCAGAATCGTACAACCCAGAAGAACTGGCTAGTCAATTATCAACAAAATCCAAAACTGTTAAGCGAATAGGGTTCATTGGACTGGGAGCCATGGGATTTGGCATGGCAACACATCTGTTGAAGTCAAATTATAGTGTGCTTGGTTTCGATGTAAGTTGTCATTGCTTAAATAAACTCCGCTCGTCATCCCCAATTTACAATTTACCTGCAACAGAAATAATCTTCAGTGTGAAGCTTGTCCCTCTATTGTGGTTTTTTTATATTTTTCAGTGAACTGGTAAACATGTCATAGTTTTCCTCCCTGTCACAAATTGGAGGATTAGGTTTGTCATCATGATATCTCTCTAACGTATGTTCTTAAAGCTGTTGCTCGGATCTCCAGACTCCAAAAGTAATCAAACTCGATGAAATACTCTGTGTGGCTTAGTGTGAAAATCAGTGGAAATCGTACAGAAATGCTACTATTCTCCTTGATGTGATAGAGTTACGGTCTTTCCAAGTAGTTATTGGTATATAATATCCATGTAAAACCTGCATTCGAATCTCCGTTCTGTAGTTAGATGTTACAGTAATGGTTTTTTGTGCTTCTAATACTAATAAATCAAAATTGACCTTGAAATACCTTTTCTTGTGCATCTAGCTTATGTTGTTACTTCCTGTGCCCCTGTGTTCTTTAGAAACTTTAATCACTCATAGGAACTAAGTTTCAGTCAATTGATTGAACTAGGTGTATGGGCCTACATTATCACGTTTTGCAACCGCAGGTGGCATAGCAGCGAATACCCCGGCTGAAGCTTCAAAAGGTATTTATTCTACTTGAGGAGAATGCTAGAGACATGCAGTTTTATTTGATTGTTTGATGTAGTTGGTAGTATTGTGGCCAAACAAAGTATTTTTCTTACCATAAACCGTAAACATTAATCCAAAAAAATTCAAATTTTAAATCTAGCAGACTTGCTAGATTTTTCGTGTTGTTCTTCTATAAAAGGACAACGAAGCGCAGCTCAATTGGTAAGACGCTTCACTTCCAACCAATAGGTCGGGAGTTCGAGTCACCCCTTTGCCGTTTCAAAAAAAAAATAAAAGGCCTCCAAGATGGGAGGTTCACCAAAGATATATTTTTGAGTCTAGGATTATTTCCCAAGCTGTGTGTGATGTATTTAGGCGATCTATGTCATTTAACTAAATGGAAGGTGGACCAATGAATTTTTTCTATTTCTTTTTTAGAGAGCGGAGATACAAAGAATTTAAAGTTTAAGTGCACTACTGTAACATACTTTAGGAATAAGATATAGGCATTATATATGATATCTTGATGCAAAACATATGTTAAGGTTGATTTTCCTCGCATGCATTATGATTGCATATGTTTAAATGAAGCAGCGAAAATCAAAATTTAAATGTAACTGATTTCTCAACGGTATGATTTTTAATGTGCTGTGTTTTTCCTCTAATGGATTATTTGTCACGCATAAAGCATGAAGCATATCATAAATAGAGCTTAATTGCAAAGTGGTTAGTCCCCATTTGAATTTTCAGTTTGAAATCTACATTGTATCTGGTTCTTACTCTCACATTCTTTCTCCAGATGTGGATGTACTGGTTATAATGGTCACAAATGAATATCAAGCTGAAAGTGTTCTTTATGGTGATCACGGTGCAGTAGCAGGTCTGATGAATTTCTTTTTCTTTTTTCTTTTTTCTTTTTTTCTGCTGGTACTGCTGATCAACTTACTGTTCATTCTTGCTTGTAGCACTTCCACCTGGAGCGTCAGTTATTCTCTCATCCACTGTTTCTCCAGCATTTGTTAGCCAGCTGGAGCAAAGATTCCAAAGTATGTGACAGAAACTTCAGATTTACTTCATTAGTTGGATTCTTACTAGTCTATATAACCTGTTTTGTTGGTAATATGTTCTGAAGCATATGAGATGTCACACACTCGTCATGTTATCATTATACCCGTTTATGTCTGTGTGGCCTAGTAGGTGAGATAAAGAGCATACTTATACAGTTAAAAGCGACTTTCCAGATACTGAAATTTTATCTAAGTTGTTAAAACTAAAAGTATTACTGTCGTTGATGTAAAGCTTGAAAGGAGCTTTTGTTTACTTCTGTCTCTTGTTCTATATTTGTACAATTAAAGAATAATCTGTACTGGAGGTCTATGATTATCTTCTCCCCGTGTATGGTAAATAATTCCTGGAACCACTACAATCTTCTCTATGTAATTGTATAAGCTAATTCCTTGATGCAGCATGCTTTTATGTACTTCACATAGCTTGCACTGTCTTTGCATGTTACAGGTGAAGAGAAGAATCTGAAGTTGGTGGATGCTCCTGTCTCTGGTGGTGTGAAGAGAGCTGCCGACGGAACACTGACTGTATGAGCGTAGTAATTCCTTTAATTTGTTGATATGTTTGAAAATTTAGACGTCTAATTCATCTGATTTGGGTATATCGTCTTAAGTAGCAATTGAACTTAACAATATTTGTACCAGATAATGGCATCAGGAGTTGATGAAGCTCTCGAGCATGCCGGCTCTGTTCTTTCAGGTCAGAGATGTTCTTGAAAATCTATGGAAGATATGTTTCTGATTGACAAGTCTGAAGCACAATTTCTGGAACTTAAGTTATTTTTTATTTTTGTGCAGCATTAAGTGAGAAGCTTTACATTATTAAAGGGGGCTGTGGAGCTGGAAGGTAATCAAAGTTGAAATTTGGATTTTCATCCTCTATATATTTTCCGAGTAGACGATAGTGTTTTAGCTTGGTGTTAAAGCAACATATGTTAGTGATGTGGGAATTTGGTTGCTCACTTAACATTAGATCCATATCTGTGAAAATATACTTTAAATTACATTATGCTTGTGTTTGTAATCTTCTGCCTACATCAATTTCTCAACTTTTGAAATCATATAATTTGCTTTTAACATTTGATTTTCCCCGATACCTTCTAGTGGAGTGAAAATGATCAATCAACTGCTTGCGGGAGTTCATATTGCCTCGACAGCCGAGGCAATGGCATTTGGGGCTCGATTGGGTCTTAATACTCGATTGCTGTTTGATGTCATCGCAAATAGCGCTGGAACATCATGGTACGTCTGATTCTCTTAATAAAGCAGCAATTATGTTCATTTGGATAACTTTTTAACCCTCTGTATGGTTCTTTCATGTGATTTTTCTTTCGAATAACTCATATCCCAGTATAGAACATAGAATTGGCAGTGGATGCATCTATTGGTTAAGAGTATTATTAAATTGCAAGCACAGAGAGTTCCCTTCATTTGTATATTTTGGACTTTTTTCTTGTATCTTCGTACTTTATTCTGTCTATACGATTGTAATCAAGTAAAGACGCTCTCCATTCCTGTGAAACGTTTCATATTTCATTCTATATACCCAGTATAACCTGATGATATTGCAAATTTTGATTATATGTAATCTATCTGCACAGGATGTTTGAAAATCGTGGTCCACATATGGTGGAGAATGATTACACACCTTTATCCGCACTTGATATCTTTGTGAAAGATCTGGTATGTTTGATGTCTACCAAAAAATGGATTCATATATTCGGGGTTCTTATGCCAGGGTACATGAACATGATCATTATTAATTTTCAGGGCATTGTTTCTCGTGAAAGTTCCTCACGCAGAGTTCCTCTTCATGTGTCAAATGTTGCACATCAACTGTTCTTATCAGGTGAGCAATGGCCTTACTATTTCATTAGTATCTGTTCAAATAAAAGCTGAGACCAGTTATTGCTATTTCTTATTGATTTAGTAAATTGGAATTAATTTGATTATGTAATTCTAACCATCATGTTTTACGTAACAGGGTCAGCTGCTGGATGGGGTCGAATTGATGATTCTGCAGTAGTTAAGGTGTTAGCTTCTTATGTCCCTAATAATTATATCTATAGAAATCTTAAGAGTTTGCAGTTAAAACCAACCAGATAAGGCATTTGTCTGTTCAGTTAATGCATTAATGAGAATCTAAACGTAAGCCAATTGCAATTTTTTTAAGTATATCTGTTAATTACAAAAACATACAGGTATACGAGACACTTACAGGAGTCAAAGTTGAAGGGAAGTCCCAAATATTGAGTAAAGAAGCCGTGCTTCAGTCTCTTCCACCAGAATGGTCCACAGATCCTACTGATGATATACGTAACCTGACCCAGAAAAACTCGAAAACTTTAGTTGTTTTGGATGATGATCCTACTGGAACCCAGACTGTTCATGATATTGAGGTGTTGACAGAATGGTGAGTCAACTCAATGATACATTATACATTCATACTTCTCGACCATGACGGTATCAAGAATAAATTCTCAATTGTATGCTTAAAATCTTCTAACAAGGTTACTAGGATACCTTGTTGGGATTTTCTATTATCAGGTCGACTTCGGACCAGCCTAAACATAGGTCAACCTTAGATGACCGCCATGTGTCATTAGTACGCATTTAATTATGTTATATTTAATTATATTTTTAATTTAAAAAGGTAAATAAACTATTGTTGGATTGTACCCTCATAACAAGATAACCAACCCATTACTGCAAAATTCAATGGTAATGTTCATTACCTGAATATGTGGGTTCTGATTCTACTTCATTTTCAGGAGTGTTGAGTCACTTGTTGAGCAATTCAGCAAAAAGCCTAAATGCTTTTTCATTCTTACGAATTCGAGGGCATTAAGTTCAGATAAGGTAAAATAACCATGATATATGCTCCTTGTTTCCTCCTTTTGGTGAGAGGTGCAAGACTACTCGGTTTTAGAAGGATACAGTTTTGTCTAGAATTTATGTTGTTTGTTAACACAGCTATGTTTTAATAGGCTAGTGCACTAATAAGAGAAATTTGCGGCAACTTATCTACTGCTGCAAAAAGGGAAAATGATGCTGAATATACTGTTGTTCTGAGGGGGGATTCAACGTTACGTGGTCATTTCCCAGAGGTAAGGACTTTGACCATACGCCATCACATTGTTTAATTGTTTATCATGCATGTGTAAGGTTTTGCTTGTCGTATGTCTAGGAAGCAGATGCAGCTGTTTCTGTTATAGGTGATGTGGACGCATGGATAATCTGCCCCTTCTTCCTACAAGGAGGACGCTATACTATTGGTGACATACACTACGTTGCTGACTCTGACCGGTACTACCTAATCGACCTCCCCCTACATAATACCTTCTGGGACTGATTAGAGACAGACCCTGTAGTTTACATATATTTGAGAAAACTTTAAAACTTTCAAATACAAAATACACTCCCACATAATTAATGTGTCCCTCCTGTTCCATTTACATATAAGTAAAATAAATGCTCTAACAATAAACATATATTCCCTCAAAACTGTGTGATTTAGAACTCTATTTCTAGTCGTTTATAAGGAAGTGGGGAACTAAACTATGAATGTGCAGGCTCATCCCTGCTGGTGAAACAGAATTTGCTAAAGATGCTTCGTTTGGCTACAAAGCATCTAACTTGCGGGAGGTATAATAAACTTTCACATATCTAAGAAAATAATGGCTAATTAAGATAGTCTGAAAGAATTTTAATGTGCTTTCTATGTTGCTTTTTTCTTATTTCAGTGGGTGGAGGAGAAAACTGGAGGTCGAATACCTGCAAGCAGTGTTGCATCAATTTCCATCCAACTGCTGAGGAAAGGTGGACCCGAAGCTGTTTGCGAGCAACTCTGCAATTTGAAGAAGGTAAGAATTGTAGTGGATTATTGCTACAAATTTACTAAGTTGGTCCTTTCTATATCCTGGTCACTTTCCATTAACATTGATTGCAACAGGGGTCTACATGTATAGTGAATGCTGCTAGTGATAGAGACATGGCTGTATTTGCTGCCGGCATGATTCAGGTAAATTCCTTGATTCTGTTCGATTTGCTATAATGCCACTTCATTTTCAGCTAGATATGTAATAGACCTGAAACACTTATTATCTTAACTGGCATCTCTAATAGGCCGAACTGAAGGGGAAGAGCTTCTTGTGCCGTACTGCTGCTAGTTTTGTTTCTGCACGTGTTGGAATCATTCCAAAAGCTCCTCTGTTGCCAGGTGATATTGGAATATCAAGTGAGAAGGGTGGAGGACTTATTGTAGTGGGTTCATATGTACCCAAAACAACGAAACAGGTACTGCAACTTAGTAGAATTAGTAGTAGTTATTATTAAATCTTTCATCTGCTGTTTCAATTGAGTTTCATTAATCCACAGGTTGAAGAACTAGTTTCGCAAAGAGGTCATGCATTGAAAAAAATTGAGGTAATCTAACGTCGTAAAACATTTATATTCATTAGGAGGCCAAATAAGTAGGGAAACAAACGAAGTGAACAAAGCGATACTACTTCGATATCCACAATTATAATCTTCACCTCGTACTGTCCTGGTTAACAGGTTTCTGTAGATAAGATTGCTATGAGGACAGTTGAAGACAGAGAGGAAGAGATCAATCAAACTGTTGAGACTGCTGATGTATACTTGAGGGGTGGCAAGGACACTCTAATAGTGACTAGTCGGCAGCTTGTTGTAGGCAAGAGTGAGTGCTCTGTAATAGAAATCCATCCTTACACCGTTCAGAAGAATTTCCCAAGTTTCTGCTTACATGGAATGATGGAAAGAACTACTATTAATTAAAACATTTGAAAGTTGCTAATAAACCTTTATGCAACAGCTTCTTCTGAAAGTCTAGAGATCAATTACAAAGTAAGCTCTGCACTTGTGGAAATAGTACGCAAGATCACTACAAAACCTCGTTACATCCTTGCAAAGGTACTTTAATTAAGACACCTATGCTCTACCTTCTTGCAAATTGTTGAATGATACCAAACATTTTTACTCTTAATTGTCACAAGCGGAAAAAAAGATGACAAAAGATTGATGGCCCCGCTAACAAACAAAAACTGTTTCCTATTCTAGGGTGGAATTACCTCTTCGGACCTTGCGACAAAAGCACTGGGGGCTAAAAGGGCAAAAATAGTTGGTCAAGCTCTGGCTGGGGTACCGTTGTGGCAACTAGGTCATGAAAGCAAGCATCCAGGCACCCCTTACATAGTGTTTCCTGGTAGAGTAACAAAAGATAGAAAGTACATTTCTTTGTTTTAGTATGTAACTGCAGTAATTTATCAATCTTCTAAAACTATGCAAGTTCTCAGGGAATGTGGGTGATAGTAATGCTGTTGCTGAAGTCGTAAAGAATTGGAGCCACCCTGGCAGGCTTTCTACTAAGGAGATCCTTCTTGTAAGATCTTGTGAGCTTGAGCTAGAATAGTTCCATTTAGCATATTTTTCTGTTATCTTTCCTCCAGAAAATGACTCTTGGTCAAATATAAAAAAGAATGCAGAAAAGAAAGGATATGCTGTTGGAGCGTTTAACGTGTATAATCTAGAAGGAGTGGAGGCAGTTATTTCTGCAGCCGAGGAACAACGAAGTCCAGCTATTTTGCAGGTAACAAGATAAATGGTTTCTGAAAAGAAGATAATTTTGGACAAGTAAAAAGTAGTTTTCTGCTCTGGTGTTTGTTCTGCCGGCTTCTTGCTTCAGAGCACAGGCAACTGAAATTGAATTGGCACATTAGATTCAGAACATTACTCCTTCAATCATTTATGTTTTCAGATCCATCCAAGTGCCATGAAGCATGGTGGAAATCCACTGATTGCCTGCTGTATATCTGCCGCTGAACAAGCAAGTGTAAGTGACTCAGATATTTAAGTTTTCCTTTAAAAAATGACTCTAAGAATTGTGTACCATAAACATAAGAGGAAGTGATATCTTAGGAGCAAGAGCAACTGAGCAACTATCTTATAAATGATCCAACAATAAGAAGTTCTGTTACTTAGTACTTTGATCCATAGAAATAGTACTTTGTACCTTTATTGTAAGATATGGAAATGCAGATTATAGAGCCTTTTTTTATAATTTTGTGTGACAGGTTCCAATAACTGTTCATTTTGACCATGGAAATTCGAAGCAAGAATTGCTAGAAGTTCAAGAACTGGTATGGGGTTCTTTTATCCACTTCCAAAGGGGGTTCTGTTTCTCTTTTAATATCATGATTTTATTTTGTTGAACTTTTTTATTCTCACCGTCACTTTTTATCCATCCTTGATAACCAATATAATAATACCAGGGATTGGATTCGCTCATGGTTGATGGTTCTCATCTGTCGTTTAAGGAGAATATTGCATTTACCAAGTACATATCAAACCTAGCACATTCAAAAAATTTGATGGTGGAAGCTGAGTTGGGAAGATTGTCTGGAACAGAAGATGACTTGACAGTAGAAGATTATGAAGCAAGACTCACTGATGTCAACCAGGTAAAAGTGGCAACTGGCAAGCCATCCCGACGAATTTAAAAGCGAGAAGCCTCTTTTCACCATTAGATAGTCTTTAATGGAGTTAATAAACTGCAGGCAGATGAGTTCATTGATGCAACGGGCATAGATGCCTTGGCTGTTTGCATCGGAAACGTTCATGGAAAATATCCTGCCAGTGGCCCAAAACTGAGACTTGATTTACTGAAGGTGCGTATTTGATTCGTAAGCTCCTTATGCAAACAACAGTGGAGCTATCCTTAACAAACAATTGACTAATGCGAGGTAATCATTTTGAGCAGGATCTATATGAGTTGAGTTCAAAGAAAGGAGTTCACCTCGTACTTCATGGTGCTTCTGGCTTGCCAAAGGATATTATTGAGGTAAACTGTTTACGATCACATGACCTCCATGCAAAAACGAATTTCTCTTCAGTTCCTTAACTGCGTAAATGCCTTATGAATAGGAATGCATAAAACTGGGAGTAAGGAAATTCAATGTCAACACTGAGGTTCGCAAGGCATACATGGACTCGTTAGCCAACGCCGAAAAAGATCTTATCAATGTGATGACATCTGCAAAGGAGGCCATGAAAACTGTCATTGCTGAGAAGATGCAACTCTTTGGCTCAGCTGGCAGAGTGTGAAAAAACTCAGAGTCTCCACTCCATAAAATCGTTGCATGTATCTCAGATTTCTTCTATCACTTTGTCATGCCAATTGCCAAGCACAAGTAATAATTAATAATAACACGGAATAATAATTAGTGGGACGCAATATTCCCTCATTGTTGCCCAAGGCAAGTTTCAATTTTTTTTCGACTGCGATTTCGCGTCACCGAGACCATTAATTTTCAAGTCCAGCTAGAGTAGCACATGAAATGTTGGGGGTTCGAACCCTGACGAGCTATAAGGTAGTATGGATTTATTTGGAGTTATAAGGTTGGTGTATATTTAATTGTAGTTATAGCGTTGGTAAATGATTAGTGTAGTACTCCATCCATCCAGTTAATAACTTTCCACTTTCCTTTTCCGTACTCCAATACAAAGCTTCTCATTTCTTTTTTTGGACATATGGTCTCCAATCTTTATTCTCATTTAAACAATACACCAAAAAGTACTATAACTACTCCACTTACAATATAATACTTGTTTTCCTTATTTTGTTAACCAAAAACAAAATGGGAAGTTTCTCCTTGGACGGAAGGAATAATAGAATAGGTGGTTGAGCACCCACTCTCAGGGACCAACAGTAGGATAAGTTATATTTGCCGTATTAAAAAAAAAAATCAAGTCCAACTAGTGTTGTTAAACGAACTAACTCGAGCTGAATATTGCTCTACTCCAGCTCGGTTCATTAACATTAACGAGTAAAAAAGGAAGTCGAATTCGAAAAATTTAATATTCTTTAACGACAAATATAAAGAGTGTGTAAAACAATAAAGGTTATTAAATATAGGGTCGATTACATCTACACCCCTCCTTAGATGTCGCAATTACACTTGAGTCCAATTAGATCAACAATTACATTTGAATCCACGAAATCAATTTTTTTAACTTCATCAATAAAACCACCAAACATGTCCTTAAACGAATTTGTAATAATATCCTTCAAGTTTTTAACTTTTCAATTTTAACCCCAAATCTTAATTCATTTTGCATAATTAGTCATCTTCCCCAACCATCTCATTCAAAAACACTGTTCATCTTCTTCCTCCACTTTTTTTTTTTTAAAGAGCCGCCCAGTGGACGGAATAGCTCCGGTGGCGGAGCTCAGCTCCGTCACCGGAGCTATTCGGTTGGTGGTGCTATAATGGAGGAAGAAAGAAGGAGGAGGAGGAAGGAGGAAGAAGAGAGAAAAAAGAGGAGGAAGAAAACTCCATTAATGGAGATTGAAGAAGAAGTCAAGCTTCATTAATAGTATTTTTAGTTTTTTGTAATTATAAATAAATTGTGGGTGAAAATACAATTTAATAAAGTCTTCAAATTGCAAAATAGTCCAAAATCTAAAAGATTTGTTTGTTGTTGATTTTTCTGATTTTATTATTGGACTTAAGTGTAATTGATGATCTAAAAGGATTCAAGTGTAAAGTGTGTATCTATCAAGGGGTCTGATAGTAATTGTCCCTAAATCCAACGATTATTGAAGATAAGGATCCAAGGCGTGGTTTACGAGCTTTACCGGTCGAGTCGGGTCAAGAGTCGATCCAAAAACCATGCCACAAGAAGATTCTACGCACAGAACAGAGGTGTGGGCCGCACACAAGAAGCAGCGCGCCGCGCATGGCAGCCCGCAAGAACATCCCGCGCGCCAATGCAGGGAGTTGGCAGGGGCCATGCGCCGCGCATCACATTCCACGCACCCCGCCATGCCAAATATAGAGACTTGCCGTAGGACGCGCCGCGCATGGGCTATTGCGCACCGCACACCAAGTACAAAAATAGGGCTATGCGCCGTGCATGAAAGGGACTGCGCCGCGCATATCGTAGTTTTCATACGCGGATTGGAGGCCTAAAACCCAATCCCATTAGGATTCTACTTTATATTTCCGTTTAGTATATATAGACCAATTTTATATTATTTTCATTACATCTTTATAATCTGGTAGAGAAACCCATAGCTAGGGTTTAGTTCAAGGACACTATTGTTGGTTTGGAGATTAGCGGAATTGGCAGAGATTCTCAATATTGTTCGATCAGATTTGAAACCCTAATTCGGGTAATATCGTTTTCCTTACATATTGTGTTTTTTATAATTTCTCTATACACTTGTTATGCTTTACTCATATCAATCCATGGTGACAACGTCGAATTGCATGAGTAGCTAAGCACGTATAGGTGCGATGTAGGAACGTATATCTATGCTACGAGTAGATTCGTTATGAATGAACTTTGTTTATGAATTGGATTCAGGCAACCATGTTTCAAGCTTTTAATATATCTTCTAAATTGGTTAACGATTGACATGCAACGTAATTTTCCATTCATGTTTGCTTGGTAGAATTGACGCCTCTTCTATATGCTTAGGTGATTTTGTCTGTAATGTGAGAATACAGTTTATATTCACCGGCTCATTGATTGTTTAGCTGCATGTATCAGTATCATCCTGTTTTGTGCCCAAACCCTATTTGATATCATATGTGTTTGCAAAAACCCTATCTAAGATTGCAATCGTTCATTCATATTCGCTGATCTGTTTAGCTGTAGAATACGGGAATACATCGCACCTGTCTTTTATCTGTTATCTTATATCCAATTATCTTAGTTACTTGTTTAAACATCTTCTTTAGTTTATCTACATAATTTTAATTCTGCAAACCAACCAACCAACTTCTCGTTAATTGTGTTGAGTCTGCTAATTACTAGTTTACACAATTGTTGAGTCTTAGTTTCATTGATTCCTTTAAGACCGGCCTCTGGGATTACCTTACTACTATTCTATTTATAAAATTGTGATAAGATAGTCTTGGCAAGATTATAAATTAATTTTGGTGAGTATCTACAACTGTAGCCTAATTCATTCCTTGAGAGACCGACACTCGAGATTAACTTGTTCTACGCTATTTATAGTGTTTTAGTCTGTTAGTCTTGGCTAGATACAAGTTTATTTGTTGGACAAAATGACGTCCATCAAATTGACGCTGTTGCCGGGGACTTAATTCTTTTTGTTGTTTTTACATTAGCTAGTTAGCAGTTTTTTATTTTAACTAATAATAATTATAATAAAAAAGAGAAATCTTCTCGTTGGGTTCTTGTCTTTATGAATGTAGGATCACAGTGAGTTGAGCCATATGAGCTGGCTAGGTCTGTGGTGCAGGTATGACTGTGAATATGGTCATGACCACATGATTTGCACTGCAAGGGAAATGATATGTACGTTTCGTGGCGACTATTCGGTAGATTTGGTCGACATGTGGCAGAGATTTGATCTAACCAGGATGGCGTATCCCTACCATTAGTGTTCAAAGGGGAGGTCTTGCACTGTTACCGTGACAGTATTATAGACCAAGCAAGAAATCACCTTGACGATTCATTGGGAGGATCCTACATGGATTACACGCATGATGAACTAGAGAGAGCACTAGATCTCCTTTTGACTATGGCAGAAAAGTGGAGAAGCTCGATACAGCCGAAGAAGGCTGCAGACGAATTCAACTCAATTCTGACTACAGTCAATAATAGAGCATT
>JAYMSL010002136.1:0-14994 GCA_036897195.1 Plantago coronopus
CCATATTGGATGGCCTTATTTGATTTGTTATCGAAGAACTTTAATTTTTATTTTTATTTCTCCAATCCCGTCGAGTATCGACGGGCCATTGGCTAGTTATAGTATCACCCACACTTTATGTAGTATATTTCCTATATAATCAAGTATACATAATACACTAAATTAATTGAAGCTCAAAAACAAAATTTATCTTAAATTCCAAATTAAACATGGCTTTGTAGTTTAATTGGGTACTTTCTGAATTGGTCCATTAATCATTTAATCTGGAGCAAGTTGATATATAGAAATTAGAATCATTTATAGAAAATTGGGCTGAATGAATTAGGTCATAACCTGGTGAGGTTTCTTTTAACAATGTGCCAAGCATGTACTGATGTACATATAAATAGTGCAACTTGCCATATTTGATTCTTTTAGTTTTAGGGCTGAACATAAACGAAACCGGATCAAAAAACCACTCCCCTTTTTATTTCTTGATCCAAAACGGTCTGGACCGGAGACTGGACCGAAATTTTCGGTCCAGTCCGGTCTTGTCTTAGACCAACCTGAAATCGGTCTGCTCCTCGATCCAGAAAAACCTTGTTTTCGGTCCGGTCGATCTGGTCCTGGAACGATGCTCACCCTAGCTAATTCATATCAGGTATGTGTTTGATAGGATGCAAATTGTGGCTCCCAAGTCAACCTATCAGCTAGTGAATATGTAGATAATGTCATTCGAATAAATTGTGAGTAGCCTGGTTGGTAAGATGAGACACTAGTTCGCTGGTAAGACACTAGTTCGATTTAGTAAAAGAGAAATCCAGAAAGAATGCAAAAGATCTTGATCACACTTGCAGATGGAAGGGTACAACATTGAACCTTTTGTATACACAAAGAAAAAAGAAACGAATGAAGAAGACGCTTATACTATACTATGGTGCATTCGACAATGGAGTATTATTCGTGGCGAAGTGTTTTTCACCAGGATGTATATAATATACTCTATGTACTAGAAATTGTGTAACTCGCAATATCACACGGGGATGTTAGACATGATCAAGTTTAGAAGCATTGGGTTGGCCAGACGCGTTTGCGGTACTCTCCAAGCGCCCATAAGGGAAAGATGTTTCTGTATTGCGCGTAATGCAGCATACAGTTCTTCATGTAAACTCCGGTAATTTCCTGTTGAATTGCAAATTTACTATCATCAGGAAAAGAAAACCAGTATATGAAGCTAGAATGTTGAGAGTTTGGATCAGACGAATCGATCACTGGTTTTGAACTAGGCTTACCTGTTGAGGAAAATCACCATCATCCAGCTGCGCGTTCATCAGCAGTTTTGCTGCTCTATGCAGAGGTGCTGGATCCCTTTCGGCCTGGCCACCGTACATTAGGCCAAGCATTGCCCAAGATGTTTGTACCAGGTTTGTTCGGTTTCCTTCTAATGGAGTGTATTTCTGTATCAGAAACAGCGAAAAGTTAGTACTGCACTATGTTTGAGCAGAACGCTCACTACATCAGATGTCTTGGAGAAATCGGGTAAACTAATGTACCATGCTTGGGCAGGACTCGAGACATTCTCCCCATCCGCCTTCCTCGTTCTGTGTGTTCAAGTAAAAATGAACACCTTTCCTAACTGCTTCGCTGTTGTTGTATGTCTTCCCCACGGATGCTAATCCACCTAGCACGAAGCATGTCGCGTACAAGAAGCATATACCCCAGTAGCCATACCTACAAATTTAGGATTCCAGAATTTAATTCCCCAATACTAATCAAAGTCACAGAACTAGCCTTTTAAAGTTCTGAGGCTAATATGACTCACCATGAACCATCAGGCCATTGTTTGTCTTCTAGGTACCGCACTCCCTTCGAGATTGCTGTTTCGATTTCTTTCTCCCGGTGGCCAGGATGTAGACGTTTGAATGCCACGAGGGCTTGGATTATGGATGCAGTACATTCGACGTGCCTAAATAATGAAATGATGTTGATTTAGAAGGCCATATTCATCTTACTTGACATGAGTTCCATCTTTGAATTTACAAGTACTGGATCTGTAAAAGTTGCGAAATAAAAATCTTACTCATGCTCGACGACTATGTCAGCAAAGATTTCTGAAGGATTCAAGACCTCTAAATAAGGTTGTGGAACAGGAGCTTCCCACACAGCAAAGCCACCATTATCTTGATTCTGGATACAGAGAGTACGAATTAGGCGTTTTAAATTTACTGAAAGAACGCAATGCATCATCATGAGATTTCAAACTGATATACTACATGGAAGATATCCTTACCTGCAGATACAGAAGTACGTTCACAGCATCATACAATCTCTCAGGATCCGCTTTCTCTCCTGCCATTTCGCTTGGCATTTGTGATAACATAAGTAGACACTGCAATAGTCGAACACATGTTCTCGTCAATTCATTTTGTACATGTAACTTCTTCATACTCAGCACTTCAACAAAGACTCAAAATTACCTTTAACGCTTCAGCCGTGCAATCTGATACAACCCAACCCTGATCTTGATCGGAGAAAGTCCAAGCACCTTTAGTGAACTGGCGATACATCGCCTTGTAATCACCTTTCGGGTTTTGCTTTATCTGCATCAATAGTTCACAGGTTGAAGCAAATGTACAAAAACCACACCAGAAAGACTGAAGTTTAACTATCAGACGACGAACCTGAGATTCCTTTATGTAAAAGTGTGCCTTCTTGAGACAATCGCCATATTCGTCAACCATGCCAGTCGACAGAACTGCTTGAGTGGCAAGAGTACTGTCCCAATTTTGACTTCCAAAACTCTGCATTTTCATGCCATCTTCTGCCAACCACATATAATCGGGTACTCTTGCAAGATGACGCTTGAAATCCTCACCATTCGGATCATGTGCCCAAAAACACATCATTTGGAGACTCTGTATAAGGAAACAAAGTACCCTGTCATAAGTATCATGTCTTTTTGCTTACTACAAATTAGAAGAAAATATGTCGAATTTGTAGTTATATACACACCTTTTCGACACAACCTATGGTAATATATCGAGTTTCTGTAGCTCCGTATTGCATGTACTTGATTGCCTTGTCCATAGCCTTTTGCCTGATCTTGTTTAAAGGCCAGCGCCTCATTATCGGCTCAGCAAAGTAATTAAGACTGTCCCACAACAAATCTTGAATGAAACTATGAGGATAGTACACATCCTCCTGCATTCCAATCATATCATACTATCAGATTCGAGTTTCTGTATTAAGGCTGTGTGCAAAAAGATCGCACTTTGCAAGCAAAAATGTAGCAGATTAGGCCACTTACCTTGCAACAATCATGACGAGCCTTGTTCCAGTTAATCTCATCATAAGGTTTGACATGAATTTCGTTCCTCAGGGACATAACGAGGTCTGTAAGCGGCCCATGGTACTTTCGACCATACAAATACGACATAGGCATGTAAGTTGTTCTACAATAACACCACATCTTTGCTGCATTTATCGAAACAGCAAAGTTAGCACAGAAAAGTAGTTGCAGTTTCGAATCTAAAACACATTTTTAGTTCTGTAACATACCTGGATGGTAAGGGAAAATCGAAGGGAAAAGCCAAAATTCAGGGGAAAGCGGGTTACAACCATCCCAGTCGTACACTCCAAGAACCTGATCCAACCGAATAGTATGCATTAGTATCATTGTATCAACATTACCACGTTGCAGGCGACAATTCATCAAGTTTTCAACACAATATTGAAGTTACAGCTAGATGTTCGATGAGTTAGTACCGAAAGATAAGTCTTTCCCCAGGATGGGATTCCAGTAGCTCCACCATGATCCAAGATCCACTTTCTGGCCCTTGCTACAGCACCATTACCAGCATCCGGTCCTTCACCAAGTAAACGAAGGGCAACGTAGCTAAGAGCCGACCCTATCATAGTACTGTGCCCTTCTATGTAAAATCCCCATCCTCCATCCTCATTCTAAATACAAACCATAAAATCCCTTAGCATTTTTCTACAACAATCAAGAACTTTACATGAATAAATTATGAAATGAAATAGTACCTGATGGTTGTAGATATAACGAACCATCTCCTTTCTATGTTCCGGCGTGAAATGTGTATTGATCGTTCCACTGATGTACATCGCAATAAGCTGCATACGAACACAAAATCAGTTCATCACCAATGTTCTGTTCGCAGATACGAAAAGTCAAGGAAGTGATGATGAAGTACTTACAAGTGGTGGAGTGAAGAACATCGGCCCTGCGTTTTCAGCAGGCCAGTGTCCATCACTCGCCTGGACAGCCCGGTTCACTCTCAACGCCTTCTTCACCGCAATAGTAGCTTTCTCATACGTCACTTCTTCGTCCTCTCCTACTCTAACCGGTGGTATGCTCAACAAATCGATTCCACTTTCCTTCTTAAGCTGTTAATTCGAAAGCAGAAATGTTAAGACAAATCACAAAACAGGCCTTGGAACATAAAAATCACAGTACTAATGCAACAGTTTAAGTTAAATTCGAACCTGTAATCTCATGAACAAATCAGCACAGGAGTGGAACCCCTTCTTCCTCTGCTCCTTGAAGTCTTCGCGCGCCTTATCATACGCCTCACGCTGTTCCGGACAATCTACGCTCGGATCGTACTCCCAGATTTGCCTGCCAACATAATTGTTGGTGCTGGAGATATAAGGGTCATTGTTACCATTACCCTCTGCAATCTTGAGCCTCCACATGATATCTTCTGCTAGTAGTTTCTGCAAGATACATAATCCACAGCTTAATACTTGTGATCAGCTTAATTGCCAAAGTACATTCTATGTGTTCTTAAGTCCTACTATTCACTGATTCATCTATCAGAACCAAGTACAGCACTCAATTTCCATGGACCATATTTAGAAGGTCACTTTTAAAAGTTCGAATTAATCAACAATTTTACTTTTTACAAGACCTGATAAGTCGATCTAATGTCAAAGCGATTGTATCCTAGTAATAGTTGGTCTGATGAGATATCTCTCGGGTTGATTCCTCATAGTGAGGTGAATTTGGATACGCATTTCACTTTCGTATATCTTACTGTTATAATCAGACTATGACTGATTCATCTTACTGTTATAATCAGACTATGACTGATTCTAACTCGACAAAAATAAACTCGCCTAATCAATTGTATACGATTTCAAGTTAAAAGGAAAGAGTTAAAGTAGGCACTTGGAGTATATGTTTGGATTGAAGAAACGGTTAAACTTGTCTAGAAGTACTATCATTTGTACCTGAACTGCCAAGTACATAAGTTAAAAATAAAAATCGCAGGCCTCAATAGTCGGAAAGGCACGTCTATTAGAGAATTAATATATATCACCAGACGTAACTTCTTACATGTTCGACCTTAGATCAGAAAAGTAAAACCGTGTTCGGAACTGTATTTCAAAACTATGGTTTCGAACTATATGAATAAATATTCTTTTCAAAGTAACGTTTTTAAGTCAATTAGTAGGTGCTAGTGCGCGAGTAAAAGTAATTAAATAAATACTCATATACTTTAGAAGTCAGGTGTGAAATGCGATTTAGCGTTGAAAAATTACGTAAATCCAGATAATAATTCTTCAATGGCAGCTAGAAAATTCTACCTGAAAACAACTAATCAGACTCATTTAATTCTCAATCAGACTAATACGTCTACTTCAAGCGCCCATAAGCAGATAAGCCTCTTCATCTACGTTACATAACCGGGATGGGATGCGGGTAGAAACGACCTCGTTTATATATGACATATCATTTCGACTCACCTAAATATCTAAATATTACTTTCGCGAATCACTTTTTTCCATACTATTGATGAGAAGGCCAAAATGAAACTTGAAGATTAGAAAAAATGAAAACTTGTTCTTAAGCTTTTCTTTAGTAGAGAATTGAAGCCAATACAAAACCTACAAATAAGTAAAACCTAGTGCTTTAAATTGCCGTTTAAGTTGTTACATTCATCATATACATGACTTGCAAACTTAAACACTTATAATAGTTGTTTATAGCTAAATATTACGATATTGTCTGAAAAACGTACATACCGGCCTCCAAATCGAACAATTTGGATACCGGTGTAGCTAATATAATTATGCATGTAACAAAAAGAGCTAAAACTACTCTTCTCGTTCAAATGAATCGTGAGTTCTACCTGATCACTCGCCGACAAATCTTCCCTAAGAACTCTATAGCTACAAACTCTAATACGAAGAATACTTCTAAAATCCATTCTATCGACTTTGAGACCAAGAATGAACGACTTCCACAAACTACTAACAAACCAGTTTACCGACAAATCTTCCATAAGAACTCTACAGTTACGAACAAACTCGATATTACGAATCGGATGCATACCTGAGATAGCTAGCAAGTGAACCAAGAAGAAGCTTGAAAGTAGAAGAATGTATGTATACAGGTTGGTTAAATTGTGGGTAGTTTTGTGATGTGGATGATTTGGAGAAAGGGTGTATATATAGGAGGAGTTATAAAGAGAAGCTTTTTGCATGGGAAAACACTGCTGTCCTTCCTTTACTTATAACCAAAATTCACACTAAATAAATCTCAAAAATTAATAAAATCAAAAGCCCGCTACAAAACGTGGAATTTTTAGGTTGGTCATCTATTGTGGGCCTTATATATTTAATTATTTATATATAAAATATCATATTTTTCTCTAGTTTTTAAATATTGTGTATACAAAATTAATGTGAACCCAAATCTTGAAATTGAGATGAACGTATTGGTTTGTGATTTGAAGTATTTGGGAACATGTACAAACATTTATTAAGCGGCTTATAAAAGTTGGTGACTTGGTCTTCTTGGCCGGCCTACTTGTTCCTTTCTCCTTTAATCCGTTTCTTAATCCTCTATTATTGATTTGGGGCACACCCAAAATATACCGAAAATTGCGAGATTTTAGTAGAGTCGGAATATTTTTTAGAATCGGCAAAATTGTATAGATATGAAGAATGTGCAAAAATTTGCATTCGGAATTCAACCATTAGGAAAAGAGCATGACACTTATTGAAAAATAACTGTATTGTAATTGTAATGGTAGAGTTGGAATACTATCATAATCCTAATAGTACTATTTCGGCAAAACTAATTCGTTATTTTATTAATTAGGTAGTTTTATTTATTGGGAAATAAATACGGTAGATAAATGTCAAAAGGGTGATTGCTTTAGAATGCTACTCTATGTAGCATCGACTTGGCAAAACAGATTCATATCGTAATTGTAGTTGATAAGGTGACTGATAGTTGATCAATCATTTTTTTTTTATAATATCTTCCATGTAATCTATATTTGTCAGATCGAAGAAGTAAGATGTACTGATTAAGTCGAACTAAACCCACACGTATCATTTCAAAAATAATACTAATTACATGATTCCATTTTTACAAACGTACCGACAGGTAATGAAATGTTTAGAAATGGTATAGATAATAGAATTCCACGTTTTGAAGGTGTGTGCATTATATAGATTTGCTAAATTTGACATCTAAATAATAGTGTTGCAGATTCGAACTTTTGGTGATTTATTAGAACCACATGAAAATTTGTGACAAAATTATCTCTATTATTGAGCATTGCAATGTCCGAACGTTCCAAAATTCTAATCATTTTGTTATTTTTTTACATTAATGTGGAAATATCGTGGCCATATAACTCCCCACCGGATTCCACATAATTGGTCGCCCCTTTTGTCTTTTCGTGTTTGTTTGTTGAACTGAAATACGAGTTTTAGTTAGATTCCGCACATCACCATAAACTTATTGTAGACCTGGCTAGACTGACCATATGCTATCGCGCGTAGTAGTATCGGAGCATGACTTCCGTCTAGACCTGGATTGACCAAATTTGTGTAAATTTGTGTTTAGTTTAAGTTTCAAAGAGTAAGAAGATATTATAAAAATTGTTGTAACAATTCAAGTAGAAATATTCCAGATTCTATGTAGCCAGCAGAATCACCTCTTACAAAAGAATTTATATGCATGATCCAAAAACTTAAGAGTTTCATATAGGAGATTCCTTTAAGCTGCATATACTAGGACAAAAGAAGTTTAGAACATTTCTAAGAAGAGCTTAAAGAGATATTCTCAATTGTTAAGTATCTCTTCTTTTCAGTTAAGGATTTCAGAACGGAACTGAACTGAACCGAATGGATCCGAATTGAAGTATAAATTTGAACTAACCAAATCTGAACTGATCTGAATTGAAAATGAATATGAACTTAAGTTGAAAACAACAGAGGCTCGGTAATTATAATGAATTCAACTATAGTATATACTCCATCCGTTCTTTTACAATTTTCATATGCTTGACTTTTCTCAAACTTTGACCGTCAATTATTCTTAAATCATAAATTATAAAATGTAATAAATTATGTTACATATGTACCTAACTATTTTCATGATATATTAATTTAAATATTTTTTAGTTATTTTAGTTTCAAGTAATTCGCGATTAAAGTTTGAAAAAGAGTAAATATAATGACTTGAATGCTGCGAAGTTTCTTGACGAGTACATTGGATCAGACACTGATCATAAATCTTCTCGTAGCAATTTGTACTAGCTAGTAGTTATACTAAATTTGACTTTTGTGTGTGTGTGTGTGTATGAGATAAAATATGATAAAATTTTGGTACCACAAATCAAAGGAATGAACACAATGACCTTCGTGCAACAAACAAGTCAACCAAAATGTTCAAAGCGTGCATATATACTAATTCTCCGGCCTAGTTCGATCTCCTAGCTATAGCTAGCACCGGGATATATATATGGTCTAACTAAATTATTTCCATAATCGAAAGTCATGCGCGAAATAACTCCACTTTGCAAAAAAGTGTAAAAAACGTGAAAAATGAAGTATATAAGTTAAAATGTAGTACATTAGTACAAATTTTAGACTTTAGTCTATCTGTACTGCATATTGTATATATCAATATTTGGTTTAGTAAATTGATATTCCATGTAACGTTGTTTCAGTGTTTCGTTTGTTACGTTTTGAGAAGAAGAGGGAAAAGTCGAAGTGGGCAAATTGAATAAAACCGCAGCGGAGTTGGTGGTGACTGAGATGTATTATACGGTCAGTTTGAGTCACCCCGGGCCGGGCCGGGCCGGCCCTGTTAGTGGAGTGGGACAGTCACAGTACAGCACTTTTGAGATGAATTATTTTCAAATTTCGGTGCATTAACTTTTAAACGGAGCTTTTAATTTCAGCAACCCTCCCTCGCGCACTTTTTCAGCTCATCACTAGAGATATAATATATATAGTACAATTTCATAAAAACTAAGACCCCCCATGAACCCTTACACGGGATCGATACATGTAACCCACACATGTACCCCTTTCATAAATATCATCATATCATTTACTCATGGGCGGACCCAGGAATTACGGTAAGGGGGCGAACTTTTATCTATAAAATTATTTCGAGAGTCTGAAGGTGTAAAACTTTAAAAAACCGTAAGTATTACCTATAAAAAATTTATTTTTTTATTTTAAGGGGGGCGAAATGTTAAAAAAATCTAAATTTCTCCTATAAAAAAATTGTTTTTAAAATTTTAAGGGGGGCGGACGCCCCCATATGCCCCGGGCCTGGTTCTGCCCCTGCATTTACTCCCTCCGTCCGTCAAATTGAGCCCCCATGAGGGTTTTGGACACATTATTTAAGGAGTAGTATATATATTGGTATATAGTACAAGTGGGGTATATTTAATTAGTAAATGAAAAGTAAAGTAGTATAAGTGGGGTTGAATTGTGGTAATATATTGATATATAATTATATATAGTACAAGTGAGGTAGGAGTGTTTGATTTAAAAGTAATAAAATGTTTCATTTTTTAGACATGGGGCTGAATTGGGCGACGCCCGAAATGGAAAGATGGGGCTAAATTGAGCGGATGGAGGGAGTAGTTGTTATTTATTACTACCTCCTCCGCATGCGGTGGCAACCGCGACCGCTAATTTGGTCATCCAATGTGAATGTGGCAAGAGCCAACAATTCAGGGGTGAGATACTAAAATTTCAAAAATTCATATGTAAAATAAGGTAATTTTTGAAATTCAGGGGACGGTCGTCCTGCTCGCCCCTGTGTTCCGCCCCTGGATGTGGCCTAAGACGAAATCAATGATTGATGTCGGGTAACTTATTTGATCTATATGGGAAGTACGTAGTCACACACTTGACCTAGGGAAGTAGTAAAAGCTACTCTCCCGTCCCGCAAAACATTACCTACTAAATGAAGCGTGCATTTTAAGAAAATGAGTTGAACTAATTAAGTTGAAAGCTTGAGTAGGAGTGAATTGCCACTCCGTACTCCCTAATTCTTGATCACTTCTAACTTTCTCGGGAGTGGACATACTAGAAGGTGGGTAGGATCTTGATTTTACTCCATTAATCTTTCTCGAATCAAGTTTGGAACCTTGGACCTTCCTATTCCCTTTGTACGGATTTCCACTAGTGTGCTCCTCTTATTAGGCAATGTTTCTCGTTCGGATCTGTTCTTTTGATCCTTATGATAATTAATCCCGCACCTAGAACTAGGGTGAGCCTTAGTGGAATTCTTCCACTTGGTCGATAGTGGTTTAGGCGTTTTTCCGAGGTTAATGTTTGGTTTGGTGACAGGTTCTCGTGATGTGTTGTTAGTAGGCTTTCTTTTCTCTAGTATGCCACTTTTATTGGGCAATGGTTTATATTTGACGAGCTGATCTTGTTGAATATTGTAAGTGTAGCCATTTTCAGGGTTATAGCAACCTGAGTTCAAGGTTGTCACAACCACAGTTGAGGTTACAACAACCGCAGAACCGCTACACTTGGCTTCGCTATTTTAGGAGTTTTGGCACTTCTCAAACACTTGAAGATACTCGAAGATATTCTCTGAAGATCTTACAGGATATATTCAGAAATAGAGAACTAACTTTGGAAGACATCTTGAAGAGGGATTCTACAAGAAGTCTTTATATGGTAACACAATCCCAATGGGATTCGAACACAACTAGAGGCGGCTGCTAGGTTATCTATATATAGGGCCTTAGTTTGTTCATTGTAATTACGCAGACTTAAATATTTTAAGGCATTGCATAAGTGCTTTAGTCTGTCTTTGTCTAGATAGAGAGTTAGGAGTTAGGAACTTGTTCTTGTTACTCACACAATCTATCTAGCTGTTTTTAGCACGTGTGTGCTCCTGGGTGTAAGTTGCACCCAGACAAATTTGCCTTGTTCTTCCTGCTTACTTTTACAGTTTTACAATATCGGTCAAGCTAGTTTACATAGGTTAAACATCGGGGTTGAGTTACCGGTTAGCACAACCTCGTGGTAAACCTTGTGTTTGTTAGTCGAATACCATAAGTATTCTGCAACACTTTCACTATCCATCATCATACCCACAAAACCAACACAAAATGGCTAACGTGAAACTGAACAAGATGCCACAGAAAGCCCTAATCAAACAAATCATAAAGCGCTGCTCGAGCTTCGGCAAAAGGGCAATGGACGTGCCAAAAGGACATTTTGTAGTGTACGTTGGCGAAAACAGGAGCAGGTACATTGTCCCGATAACGATTCTTGGCAGCCAGGAGTTCCAGGGCCTTCTGGAGCAAGCCGCGGAGGAATTCGGGTTCGATCATGACATGGGGCTCACCGTTCCTTGTGAGCAAGAGGCTTTTGAGTCTCTCGCAACCATGTATGCTTACTAGTAACTGGCGAAATTTTCTTAAGGCATTAATTAATTTAATTTTATGGTTATTGAAGTATTATTTTCATTTTATTTTATTTTTTGCCTAGTAATTCTTTGTTTTTTTGCCTCTCTTACCTTGTGTGATGGTAATAATCTCAGCTTGAGGGATTTTTTTTAATTACCTTAGACAAGGTAGATGAGTTTATTAATTAAGCCAGGGTACTGCTGTGATTTGTTTGTTTGTACTGTCTAGTGGTGTTTGACATATGTAATTCTGGTCCAGAAGTTCTGTATTAATTGTACCTGTTAAGAGCTAGCATGCATACTTTGATGCTCTTATGTTTTAGAATTGAAAAATATATATTGGTTTTGAGTAATTCTTGTAATAGGCCTTTCATAAGGCTGAACTATGTTAATGATAACATGAACTATGTTTTATATTTATCTTAGCAACATAACAGTACTTATGCATACATAAATATGTTAAGTAGACTGTTCTATATCATTGACAATCTATATCTAACAAGATTCTGCTATTTTTGAAGACTTATAAAAACATGACAGATACTTTTATAACAGCTTTAAATTTAATATTCGTGAATTCTTTAGAACATTAATCTTAAAACAAGTGTAGATTTCTGGATCTAAAGGTTTGGACTTCGGCTCAGATAATATAAATACTACCAGTGATACACATACACTCTCTGAAGGTGTTAATTGAATACATACTACCAGTTTCTTTAAGTTTACTAGTCCATGCTTACTCTTTGATGTTCACATTTTTCACATTTCATCAAAATTTCCAGGTCGACCCTCCTTATGTTTTTTTTTCTTCCTGAAAACGGAAAATTATTGGGAGAACTGGTCAAAACATTACGTACATAGAGCATAAGAGATAATGTTCCCAACACATATATACAAGGATCTAATACAATACCGAGTGCAAAAGACAACAACACCCAAAACCAAAGTGACCCGAGTAAATAAGCTTCAAGTTAGAGTGTTATATAGAAGTAAAAGTGACTTCCCTGCCGTCTAGTATACAAGTCATTCATTTTGACAGGCCAAGAATGAGCAAAATTGATCAGAAGAGATCCGAACCAAGGTCACCACTCACCAGCTTTCTGAGTAACAACTCTCAAAAATGTTGATTGAGATTATCCATACGATTCCCAAACTACTTTCTAACACGAAGGGCTCAAAAGTTTTTACCCTCTTAATGTTATTTAGTCGGCCTCATACCGCACGGAAGTATTAGATGATAAACTACCCACACATAAGAATGTGACTTGGAAACTAACATGCAGTACTCTTGAGGGCGGATTCAGAAATACTTTCTAACATGCACTGGACTAATGGTTTGAAAACTCGGACTTTTAATGACTCAGCTACTAAAGATTTTAGTGTTTAATATGCATATATAGCTGTTGTCAGAATTTCAGGGTGGGCTTGAGACCACCGAAGCCCATGGATAGTTCCACACATGAATAGGATGTTTCCTGGGCTAAAGAAATGAGAAGGTAGGGATCTCGAAATTCCAGACAGTGGTTCTTAACTTAGGCTCGGATGAAACATAGAGGATCAACTCCAGCTGGTGCAAATTAGTGAGCCTGATCTCTGGGCTAGAGGGTTTCTTTCTGTAATATATAGACTGCAATAGGAAGGAAGAAAGCTCTACTAAATGGAGAACGCTAGCTGCCTGTAAATTATTGTGCAGCTAAACAGCACATCTGATGCCATGTATATCAGCGGTCAGCTAGCCTATCATATTTTACATTTCGACTGCTTGATTTTACGCTCTTTGATGCCTCACTTCGCAAGAATCCAAGAAGATTATTCACATGCTAAATAATAGATACCATGAACAGGGTTTCTATCTAATGTCAAAGAAACTCCATGCTCTCAAGGGTGGATTTGCTCATGGGCTTGGGTGGCCTCGAGCCCACCTTGAATTGTTGAAGCTCGCTAATAATCGCCCATCCGGATTTTTTTTTTCTTTCTAAAGCACCCTTGTATTTAACTGTGCACTTTTTATGAAAATTTGTGAAAATTGATATTGACATTATTGTTAATTGTTATTGTGGGCAACCTGGTGATCTGCCCTACCATTCTGAATTTTTCTTCAAAATCTTTTGGTGAATCATTATTAATGAATAATGTCCCCTTAGATTTTTCCATTTTGTTTCTAGTCAAGTCTCAATCTCTACACAGTTCCTAACTTGTTTGATATAACTTATTATTATTTGAATTGCCTCCACATAATTAATACTATATGATAATAAGTACTCCTCCGTCCCTATATGCATGATAACCATACGTTTTCTATTTTTGTCCTTTTTGTATTTTGGACTTTCAAGTATTAGCCTTCAAACTAATCAGTCATCAGACTTTTCTCAGGTAGACTCTTAGCCATCCAAACACTTGTTAATTAATGCGATCTCAAAATATTCATCTAAATGAAGAAAAAAAGTAACAAAACTCTGGAAAATTTTGTTGAATACGTGCTCACAAGTTGTTTACATATAAAGTTGTTTTACAAACAGTCCAAAATGTAACAATGCACATGGAATAGGAAGTCACCCCTTTTCGTTTCAAAAAATAAAAACAAACAAACAAATAAATGTACAGTATAGTTGCGTAATCATCCAAAATGACTCATGTTACTTTTGTTTCTTTTGTTGAGAAAAAACAAATTATGAGGCGAAGATGACTCGTTTCTCTCTTCTTAATCTGCCCACACAAACCTATGCACTTGGAAATGTTCTTCCATATGATCATAAAATTAAAAAAATAATAATAATTAAAATAATATTAGGCAATTCATGCTTGACGAAATATTTTAAGAAAATAATTGTGTCCCATAATTAAACGAGGAAGATATTATTCCACAGACAAGGCCATGTATTTCTAAGAAATTAAATGACTTTCCCTCTTAGTGTTGTTACATTGACAAATTATTTAGAAATGTAATGTAGAAAAAAATCAGTCTTTTAAAAGACTGCATGCCTCTGATACATGCATGATGCATCACATACATCCGAAATGCGTGCATGAAAATACTAACTCGATCTGTACCAGATACATGCTAACTTTTTTTTTTTTGAATCGACAAAAATTTTTCATTAATTAAAGTAAAGCATAAGAAATGCTCGAAAAAAAATTACATGACAATACCAGATCTAACCAAGAATGTCAAAAAAACCTAATCTGTACCACAACTACACCACCACCTGAACCACGACTTCACCTACACCTGAGCCAACCTAAACCACGATTTTCACCTGAACCACGACTTCACCACCACCTGAACCATTACCTACATCTGAACC
>JAYMSL010002137.1:0-14994 GCA_036897195.1 Plantago coronopus
AAATTATGTGCTTAAATCCAAGATACTATATTCAAAAGCAAGAGTGACCCATCCACAATGTTGCTTCCTTCATATTTAACGAAGGAATTTATTTTTCAAAGGAGCCTTCATATCCTAAAAACTTCAACTTTAAGTTTTTCCTTTTACCCAAAACCTAGATGGAACCAACTTATAGCAACTAGAGGACTTATTTCGGCTAGAGTAATCAGTTTATTACCACGCCAACAAAAAAACAATCGACACGTATCCAAGCAAAATAATGAACCAAATAGATTTTTTTTAACTAATCCCCACATGAAACAAAATCAAGTTCATTTTTCACTAAACCTGACCATGCAATCTCAGTGCCTGAGACTGATATGTAAGTAGGAAGCAAGCAAAATATTTATTATTGATTTCCTTTATTAGTAATCAAATCCATGATGTAGAGAAAGGGCATGCAAGCTAATAAAGGGTGATGAGCTCTTTATACACAAAAATCAACAAATATACAGCACTTGAATGCAAATGTACTGAGCTCTTAATGATTATGGTTCATCAATTCAATTAGACCAAATTTCCGCCATAAAATATCAAACATCCATCATTTATTGATAAATTCGAGCCAGGATTATGATAATTAATCAAATCATTGGTGCATATTTTGTAAATTGTGAAAGGTATATCTCGTGAATGGCAACATAAAATACTAACTTTGGAGGATGTAAGCTGCTCTTGCAAAGAAGTGTGGTGGCCCCTCAATGTACTTAGCTTTTCCACTACGGCAATCTTTTCACTCTCAACAAGCTTTAGGGTCTCTTTTGCTTCATGAAGTTCGGCCTGAAGACTATTATTGTATTGCTGCAGGTTCTTGTTATAGTCTTGTAACTGTTTGTACATATCATCAAGTGATTGTATCTGCATACAACACAAAATAAACCTATCAATGCAGGTAGTTGGGTAGATATGTTGCAAACATATATCTATATTAGCTATGCACTAACCTTCTGATTGGCACTAGCATTTTCCTCCTGGCTATGCTTTAACTTTTCCGAAAGAGAAGCTTCTGATCTCTCTGCTGTAAGTCTTGCATCCTTCTCTATCGCCAAAGCATCCAATGCTTCCTGCAAGTTTTGTCAGTACTTACACATTCAGAAGACATTACCAAGAAATCATATGGAAACACTAAACATCTAGTCTTCATACCAATTTATCAGCCTCCTCCTTAACAACTTTATCCTGAAGTGCTTTTAAGTTTTTCCTCAAGTCCATAACAATTGAGTTCAACTCATCCTCTTTACCTTTCATCAGCAGCTCTGAAACGGTTCAACTGTTATAAAGAAACTATAACCAAAACAAAAAATTTCAGCAAATATCATAGAGCTTCCAATTACCCATATCACTGCACTTCTTTTCTGCTGATTCCAACAAACTCTTTAATTTATCCTGCTCTATAATATAGGTTCCTTCGAGCTGTTGAAACCACTTGATACACTGTTTAAGCCTTCTAATATAATCAGTCATTTGCTCACTCTTTTCCTGTAGAAAACCAAACGGAGACATTCATCCACAGCTCCAAACTCATTCAAAGATGGATATATCCTAGAACCAAGCAGTGATCAGCAAATTAGAACAGAACCATCAGTCACTCGCACATACCTTGGAGTCAAACCTGTTTTTTAGTTTCAACTTCTCATTAACTAATGCTTCCACATCCTCTTTGGTGAATTCAACCACCATACGATCTGATTCCGCATTACTGGGTGGCCCGTTCGGCGGAAGATCTTGAGCCCCATTCACAACTGCAAATGCTTTCCTCGATTGAGTTCTTGTTATCGTACCAGCAGGCACTTTTGCATCTCCGACTCTACGTCTCTTCTCTACCCCAACCCCATCGGAACCATACTTATTCTGCAAAAAAGGAAAAAGGAACTTCACATAAAACCTGAAGTAAACAAACCTAAACATGAAACCTCACAAATGCATACCAGTAACATCTCCACCTATTCATCGAACTAACAGTTAGCAAAACAAAGTTACTTCCAAAATGAAATGACTCACATGCGCAGGGCTTGAAGGAGGCTTGCTCTTATTCTTTGAAGCCATAAGCTAAGATCTTGTGTGGGTATGTATGTACGAAATTGGTAGTAGAAGGTAGAGAGAACGTCAAAACTAGAGAGGGAGGAGAATCATCTGCTTGCTGAACCACAAATGTTGGGAAAATCGGAGAAACTAAAATTTACTGTAATTTTTGGATACTGAAACTTAACTGGGTGCCTTGATAAGATTGTATGGGGCAATTAGATTGATAATTTGTGGAAAGCTAATCGAAATCTAGGGTTTGAAAATCGGAGCGTTTGCAGAGAAGATAGGAGGGAGATGTCGTTTGAATGTTTTTGAAATGTAGATGAGCCACACTTTTTTGGACCATGGGCGGGCTAAAGCCAGGCGCGGGCTGCCCGCGCCACGCCGGGCCCATTTTTCAGGCTCCAGTTGGCCCGCCCAAACATACTTTATGGAGTAGTTTATTACGGATTTATTTAGACTATGGTCAATTCAACAAAAAAATCCGAACTGAACTAAAGTGAAGTTAACTGAATGACTTGAACTGAACTGAATTTTTTTTTTTTGTACTGAAAGAATATCAAATAACTAACAAAACGTTGTTAGATCGAGTCTCTAAGCAAAATAGATTTAACCTGTAAACAAATATTATCCCAGCTAAGAATCGGATCAGGCTCCGGAAGTATCTTCCTAGTAATGTGATCAGCTGCAATATTAGCAGATCTCTTAATCCAGCAAATTTCAGCCGACCAAGGTTGGCGAAGTAATTCGCGTCAATGGTCAACACGAATTCGTAGTGAATCCGGGACTGTTTCCAACGTTTACCATACGAAAAGTAAGCAAAGAGTCTGTCTCGACGACAGGGCGTGGGATTTGTCGTCTAAGTACTTCCTCTAAAACAAACTCCAGAGCTTGAAGTTCAGCATCTCCCACCGAGGTCAAGCTAATGAATTTCGCAAAACCCCAACACCACTGGCCCTCTTCATCTCGCGCCACTCTAGCAATAGCATATCTATTCGCATTGCACTACAGGCTAGCATCGACATTTAGTTTAATACAACCCAGTTTGGGCTTGCACCATTTGTGATTATATATACTGTCCGGCCTCGATCTAGAGCTATGAGCCAGCTCCATGTCATGTCTGCATCGCTTGATTTCGAAGGCTTGATGCTGCCAACTCTCCCGATTATTCTGAAATATCAACTCATTACGTGTCGTCCATAGACACCAAAGAGCAACCACAAATAGCCATCGACTATCCAAGTTCAAATAGAGGAGTCTGCAGGCCGAGAGTTCTCCAGATGCACTCGCAGCCACTGCAGATCAGAAAGAGCATCCGGGTTTCTAAGTTCTACGGCAGAATAGATCTTCCGCCATGTCCTTCTTGTTGTCTCGCAGTATCGAAAGATGTGGAATGTGAATTCCGATTCTTCTTGGCATTAAGCACATAGATCAGAGGCTGTAGGAATACGTTTCGTCCTCATGGTATTAGTCGGTAACCTGTCCTGAGCATCAAGCCACATAAAATATTTGTATTTTCCTCCGAGATGCAGCCTGCAAATCTAGTTTGGCGGTACTCGCGAATTCTGCAGCTCTCCATACTCTTTCCGCAGCGCGTGGTATGCCGATTGACACGTAAAAACTCCAGACGGTGTCTTATTCCACATCACTTTATCCACCTCATTAGTCAGGGCAATAGGCTAGCTTTCTATTTCCAAACGCAGAGCAGTAGGCAGGTCAGTCTGCAAGATTGAAAAATCCCAATCTCATGTTAAAGAGATTAAATCAGCCACTTTGTAGTTCACTTCCCTCTGATTGATATCAGAAATCAATTCGCACAGCAGTTTGTCTCTAAACCACCTATCAAACCAGAAATTCACCATTTTTCCGTCCTCCACTTTCCAAGACAAGAAAGGTCTTATAAGATCCGCGCAGGGAATAATGCCTTTCCATAGTCAGCTATCGCCTGGCTTGGCCTGATATTCCAACAAGTGTGTGTTCTTCAGGTATTTGGCGCTAAGAAGTGAGCTCGAAATTGTCTCTGTTCCAGTAAGCAATTTTCAAGCTAACTTTGACGGTAAAGCCTCGTTCATGGTTTGAGCATCTCGAATGCCAAGGCCCCCCTCCTCCTTCGTATTAATAACTCGTTGCCATCCTACTGGGTGGAGTTTTCGAACTGAATAATCAGTGAACCAAAGAAAGTCCCGATTCAGCTTGTCAAGACGGTCACATACGTATTGATGTAGCCATTGTGCCTGCATTGAATATACAGGTATCGAAGAGGTTACCGACTGAATAAGTGTGGTCCTACCTGCGAGATTTAGGAACTTGGATTTCCAACCATTAAATCTTGCGAGGATCTTATCGAACATCGACGAATGAGTGGCTTGAGTCACACGACCTTGCTGGAGATTAATGCCGAGATATTTGCCAAGGGAACTTGTTTGTGCGTAGCCAAACACCTGGCAGATTTGTCGACTGCTGCCTTGTGCCATTCTACTAGTAAAGAACACCTCTGACTTCATTGTACTAACAGTAAGTCCAGATGCTTTACAAAATTTACGCATCACTGTTCGTATAGCTCTAGCCGTTTTTAGAATGGCCTTACCTATTAGGATCAGATCGTCTGCAAAAAATAGATGGGAGAATATTGGACCTCCCCTACATGGCTGAATAAGTACCCATCTCTTGCTGTCTACTGCCTCGTTTGTCAAGTAACCCAACCTCTCAATGCACAACACGAAAAGAAACGGTGAGAGAGGATCTCCCTGACGAAGACCACAGTGATGATTAAAAGCTTCTAGTGGTTCACCATTCCACCATTCCATTTCCATAGAATACGAGTGGATGCATTACGCACACAACACATGATGAGTTCCACCAAAGAATCTGGAAATCCAAAGAGTTGAAGAGTTTCTTCCACGAAGTCCCAGTTAACCCTGTCATAAGCTTTTTCAAGTTCGAGTTTGAGGAACATATTTCCCACTTTAGCCCTGCTATGATTACGGGTAGAATGTAACAGCTCTTGCATCAGCACTATATTGTCTTGTGTACTCCTACCTTTGATAAAGCTGGATTGTGTTGGTGCAATTAACTCATGCATAAAATCTCGTAGACGAAGGGTAATGCACTCAGTAATCAATTTATATAACACATTGCAGAGAGAAGTTGGCCTATATTGCGAAATCAGCTCCGGATTAGGGACCTTAGGAATCAGACACATATAAGCACTACAAACATCTTTTGCAACATAGCGAGACTCAAACGTCTCCAGTCCCAACATTAATTCTTATAAAAAAAAATACCTTGCAGACCATCCGGTCTTGGCGCTTTATATAAATGAGTATCCCAGATTGTACGTTTCAGCTCGGCCATATCCAGTTTGATGTGCAAAGCCTCCAGCATAGGCTGTTGAAGTCGCATCTGCCAAGAAGAAGTAGCAAGCCGCGTAGCTCCTGCAAGCTGCCGACTGCTAGTCTCTGGAGGAGTAAACAGCTATTGAAAGAACTGAACTGGATTCCAGTATAAATTTATATGTACTTATCACACTTGAACTTAACTGAGCACAACTGAAGGTGATCTGAACAAAGACTTACTGTGGTGGTTTGAGTTAGGGGCTTACGGACTTTATATTTTAAGGCTTTATTGGGTAAACATGATTGGCGTATCATATTTATAAAGCTACGTATTTCCCTAATATGGATATCTTAACGCAACTTCGAAGACTAACTCTTCCTACACCTGGAAGAGCATCTACTCAACTATTGGGTTAGTCAAGGAAGGAGTTTGTCATTGCAATCAAAATGAAAGGAGTTTGTTGGAGGGTTGATGACAGGGGAAAATATTGATGTCTGGTAGGATAAATAGATCCCGAATTACGATTCCTTCAAAATAAAAAAGACTGGCTTTCCATCGGGAAAACCCTGTCCAACTCCAAGTATTCTTCCCTTGGGATATCTCGACTCTCCAGGTTCTTCCAAAAGCGGCTACTAGTACTCAGTACACTCGGCATACCATCTTGCCATAAACATTAGGGAGAAACCAAACAATCACAGCGAGGCTCTTTCTCACATATCATCCATCAAGACTGTCATTACATACATGTGAAACTTACAAGGTTCCCAGTAAGGTTAAAGACCCTCTCTGGCGTGCTTTGAAACATTATTTACCACTTGCAACGAGTTTCAGCAAAGACACGTGGTGTTGGATAAAATTTGTGTGCATTGCGGACAGGAAAATGAGACAGTAGGATTCGTGCTAACTAATTTCTATTAAATATTAGATTTTTTTTAACCCACCAAATTAAATTTTCGATCTTCGTCCATGCTTAAATGAGAAAATCAATTCAATATCAAATACAACGAGCTCGACTCGATTACCTTTTTTTTTTTTTGAAAAGGGACTCGATTACCCTATTGAGCTAATCGAGCCGTACCAAGTCAAGTTTCAGCTTAGTGTTGTTAAACGAATGACCATGAAAACAAAGATCGAGTTCGGTTCATTTACCCTATCGAGCAAGCCGAGCTTGAGCCGAACCCTCCTCGCATAACAACACTATCCGCTCATGTTACAACATTTTTGCAATAATCTTGTGAATTTTTATGATCAATTACACTTTAGCTAACAGTTTATGATGGATAAGTGGCTCCTAAGATTTGCAAACAAAATTAATTAGATTGATCTTTATTTCAACAAAAATTTAGTACATCTGCCATCCAAAAAAGGCTTTATTTTCACACATGTTCTCAAATCCTGAAGATTCCCTTGAGATTCCCTAATCCCTAACTATGTTTAGGATTCCTAACTGACTGCACTTTGCAGTGTGCAACTCAAAGTCAAAACCATGTCTGGAAATCAGGTAAGAAATTACACTGAATAGTATTAATCATTAGCAAGGATGAATACAAAAACTATAAATCAAGACTCAAGAGAATGAGGGCTGAGAGAAGCCCTATTTTAGCCTATATATTCCTGATGATTTGGATACACTCTTCCACTATACAAATTACAAGCAGTTGCAGTTAAGCAAGACAATACAGAATACACTCCTAGACTTTATGTTAATTTACCCAAAAATATCAGCCAATGCTCAGACGGGAATCTGCAGATCGCAGGTTGGTTTGACGCCTTGGGACACCAATCTCACAGGCATTAACTCTTGCCGCGAACCTTAGTGAACAGAGTGATTCACCAACAGACGATGGATCAGGTGCAATGTTGACGAACATCAAAGTTTTTGAATCTCCCCCTAAGCAAGGCTGAAACAACAAGGAAAAGGAGTTGGGAGATTGTTCACAGCAAAGACCATCCTATTGATAAGCATGACAATTGCAATTCAAATTACCTGGAGAAGATATGTCAGCTTGGAGTTTCTATAAGGGACGTGCTCTTCCTTCTTCGCCAATGCAAATATGACATCACTCAGTGATGATAAGCTCTTGTTTATGGCCTGGAATTGATCATTAAGAAGTTGGTCTCAATGAGATAAGCTTATTTATGAATTTACTTGACATCCAAGAGCAACTAAGCTTCAGTTTCAGTAACGATCAAAGATAATTCTAAATCCCGTACCTGAGTCTCCCTGAGCCGATCCCCAGTAGACCCACTTTTGGATAACCGCTCACTACCAGCAAGATCGATTAAATTCAAAACACCTTGTACTTGCTGGTCCGTGTTCTGATGTCAAAATGAAAACAAAAGTTTGTATGGATTCACAAGGAAATAAATAATACAGCATAAGGAAACTCAAACAATGCAATACCTCATTTACACCGGATATCCGCAAAGTGAAGACAAAATGACTTCTCGATGATTGTTCATTCATTTGGGTCTTGCCTACGGACCTAAGGGAGAAAAGTTATCAGTTTTTTAATTCAAAATTAATGGTCCGAGGGAGAAGTTGCAATTATCTATAAAACTACCTGCTTTGTGCTGCTCTCTCCAACAAATAGGAAACCTCTTTGCTACTACGAACATCCTTAACGGTCAGATCAGATATGTGAGTGTTGCCATTTGCGTCGTGCTTGATTGCATATTGTTTTGCTGAATCTCTCGATGCATCAAATCCCGAACTATTTGGTGCTAACAGGTCGCGTATTGTTTCATTATATATTTCAAGCATAGACACCTGCATTTCATACTTCCATCCTTGGGCTTGAAGATTTTGCCTTGCTTTAAAAACCTGCTCCAGTGATCGTGGAATTAAGCCCTTCTGATCAGTCAGCCCTGGCTTGCCCATCATGGTGTAGGTCTTGCCAGAACCGGTTTGTCCATAGGCAAAAATGCAAACCTGGGAAGAAGAGCAAATAATTCAGTTTCTCAATAAGCAAAACTATGTTCTTTGTTTATACAGCAACTTTTAATTCCTATTTGGAGGAATAATGCAAACTATTGATCCTTCCATCTATAATACAGGCCGGTTTGACAAACTAAAGGAATAATGCTCATATATTCTCCTACTGAGTTCCACTTTATTTCAATCATAGCCTCTGCGCTACAGCATAAAAAAGTTAAGAGAAAAATAACAGGCATAAGGTCTAATGAGTGCAGGTTATAACCTTATAACCGTCGAGAGCACTCTGAACAAGCTGTGATATTTCCACGAAGACATCCTCCTGGGAAGCATCAGGAGTAAACACTTTGTCGAACGAGAAATTTAGTTTTTGACCTTGGAAAATAGAAAACTACAAATTAGGGACAGCAAAAAATGCAATTATACAAGTATAAATATCATGAACTTGTAAGAATCAAGACTCACCATTGTGTGCCAGATCAATGCCTCGGCCCTTGGCTTCTGTTGATGTGGGGAAGGAAAAAACTTTTGTGTCAGGTCCAACCCCATCATCAATTAGAATAGGTCTGACTCGACAGAATACGCGGATGTTCCCCTTCAGCTCCTGTGTAAACCAAAAAACGACAACAAATCATTATATAAAACAATATCGATGATGAAAGATTCAATAAAGAATTTAAAGTGAATAAGACAAATCATTGTAAATGTGTACCAAAATTGTATTATGCAACTTCTTGCGAAGTTTCTCGCCTTCAATAATTTCTTGTTCAGCATCAGCCAGACGTTTCTGTAACTCAATGAGACATGCCCTTTGTTCTTCATATTCAGATCTTGTCTCCATTTTTGATCTATCAGACAACTAACAGGAAGAAAAAAGGAAGTAAGAAAACATGCCCATGACGACTAACAACTGCTAATCAGAAACTTAACGATTACTGCAAGTCAGATCAGTGAGAGTTTCTTGAGACTATATGCCAACTAAATACCTGCAACTCCTTTTCCGCAGAAGCAAGCTGCTCTTGTAAAGTTCTTATTTGGTCACTCTGAGCGGAGCATGTCATCTAACAAAATAGCCTCAAGTACATTAAACCTAATTAACAGTTAGATAGATGGATAAGAATCTAATACTATAAGTGAGAACTAGAAAAGGAACCTCCAGGTCATTTTTCTTTGAATGCATGCTGTCCAACATAGCAGCAGATTCTCCCGAGAGTTCTCTAAATTTTTGTACTTCAGATGATAAAACTTCAACTCTAGACATCTGGCGGTCACGATCTTCTCTAACTTGCTGTAAGTCAACTCTCAAACAGGCAACTTCACTACCAAGAACTTCCTTTTGCTTCACAGCTTCATCTTGCAGTACCTTCAAAGATCGCACTTTCGTAAGCATATGTAAGCAAGAAGTGGATATGTCACTAACAAGTAACAAGTCTGCAAGTAGCTTATATTTGAGATATACATGTTGAAACACATCTGGATTCCTAACAATATAGCCAGCTCTAGTAAATGCTACCTCAGGCATAGAAGTAAGAAAATTATGCCTATTGAAAAAGAAACAAAAGTGTTTCATTCATCAACAGAGTGACAGTACAAATATAATACAAAATTTTCAAGTTTAATCTTGTTGGTGCTTACTGCTTAATAAAGCGCAGCTTGATTAAACTAGGCAGCAAAAAGAAATTTAGAGCATCATAGTTCAATGAACTAGCAAAGGTTCAGCAAGGAAAACCGGAGGCATTCTCCACCAAGGCTCTGAAGTGGCAATTTGGATCAGTTAATCTAAACTTTATCAGCACGAGCATGGAACGTTACCATCTACAAAATCCATGCTACTATTGTCCATCCATTGGCTAGGGGGTCACCATACAATTGGTAAAGGTAAAATTTGCCATACTTATAGTTTGTAGTATGCAGAATGCTGCTTAATTCTTTCCCCTAACAATGCTAATATTTGTTATATCATCTTGACAGGAGAAAGATAAATTTGGAGGAGAGCGCGTCACTTCACACTTGATCCAAACTTGAAGTGATATCAAACTGAATCTCTGATTTAGTGTGCATCAACATAGCGTGTTCTCATATGCTTATGCCATGTGAAATTTACAAATTGAATGGTATGCATATGCACACTGACCACGCTGATTAAATGGAGTTCCAACGATAACTACCATCAAATATCCCAAACATATTTTTCCAGTTGTAGTGGCGGTTTCTACAAAATGATATTACTAAGCTTGGAATTGGATCAAGCTCAACTTCAATAAACTATCAAACCTGAGTAAATCTATACCGTTAAAGCTGATTTTTTATCCTTCACCTTTCTTAATAAGTTATCTGAAGATTTCTCCAAAATATCACCAGCATCAAGGAAGTCGTAACATATAAGATACAAGAATCAAATATGCTTAAATAATCCTTTTATCTCTGGACTTCATACAATGACTGATAGATATGCTCTAGAACATAGAGTACAGCTCCCAACATGAAAAATACATAACTCGACGGGTAAGATGAAGTACTCACTTTGGAGGATGTTAGCTGCTCTTGCAGTGATGTGTAATGGCCCCTCAATGTACTTAGGTTTTCCACGACCGCAGTCTTTTCTTTCTCAACAAGCTTTAGAGTCTCATTAGTTTCATGAACTTCAGCCTGAAGCCTACTGTTATACTGCTGCAAACTAGTGTTATACTCCTGTAACCGCTTGTACATGTCATTAATTGACTGCATCTGCAAAAGGAAGTCACAGAAGATGAGTAAACTCTCAGTACAGGCAATATGGCATGGGCATATATGCTGCTGACATATTTTCAACTATTAGCTCAATTGACCTTTTGGTTGGCACTGGCATTGTCTTCTTGACTTCGCTTCAGCTCTTGTTTAAGAGAAGCTTGTGATCTCTCCACAGCAAGTCTGGAGTCTTTCTCTCGTGCCAGAGAATCCAATGCTTCCTGGAAATTGTATAAGCAACTTACTCCTTCAAAAGGTCAAAAAAGGTTGATACTGTAAGATCATAATTCTAACCTCCATACCAATTTTTCCACTTCCTCCTTGGCAAACTTCTCTTGCAGACCCTCAAAACTTTTCCTCAACTCCATGATAATAGAGTTTAACTCATCTTCTTTCCCCTTCATTAGCAACTCTGCGAGAATCCAAGTGTCAATAGGGAGAAATCTATTACTAGAAAATTGTATTCTTTTTCATTTCTAAAAAAAGGCGAAAAAAAAAGCATAGATTACCCATATCACAGCACTTCTTTTCTGCCAATTCCAACAAATTCTTTACCCTTTCCTGCTCAGTTAGATAATTTCCTTCCAATTGTTGGAACCATCTTAGACATTGTTTAAGCCTCTTAATGGTGTCCGCCATCTGGTCACATTTTTCCTGCAGATAAAAACATGCCAACATAAGTCATTGATTCATCACAGTCCCCATTCCGTCATTAATCGACAAATCATCACTCTTATATACCTTGAGATTGAACTTGTTCTTAAGTTTCAACCTCTCATTAAGCAGGGCCTCCACATCCTCTTTCGTAAATTCAACCACACTACATTCAGATCCGGAATTACTCGGCGGTCCACTGACCGGAGGCAGATCTTGGCCCCCATTTACAACAGAAAATGCTTGTCGAGCTTGCGTTCTAGGCGTAGTATTCGGAGGCATTTTAGTATTTCCAATCCTTCTCCTCTTATCTATTGAAATATCATCCGAACTCTGCTTATTCTGCCAAAAATTACCCAAATGTATCGAAACAATAAATCAGCTAAACAACCGGCAATCAAAACGAGTAACGTTACATTCAATCCAAAAAACGCCTTTTCAAAAAGAAACACCCCAAGTTCTCAAAAAAAAAAGAAAAAGAAACACCCCAATATAACTAAATAACAGATACAACAGAAACTTTAAGAATCCGCAAGCTCTATGCATCCAATAGAGAGGAAAACAGCATAAACAATGCAAAACAAGTAATAAGAAAACTCACATGCGAAGGGCTGCAAGGAGGCCGGTTCTGATTCTTGGAAGCCATAAATGTGGGAGCGTGTTTGTATTCAAGTGTGGAGAGAGAAAGAGGAGAGAGAAGGTGAAGGGGATTTGAAAATTGATAGTGGGTCCGTGGTTTATTGAAATCTAAGCGAAGAAAGATAGATAATTTGTGTATGGATTGACGACCGTTGCTTTGAATTGCAGGAACCAGAGGGCAAAGCAGGGAGATGATGAAGAGCAGTGCAAAGTGACCCAGAAAAATATATGATTTTGTTTCAAGAAAACAATACTAGTATCATCATTTTGCTGTGCATTAGTTTAATCTTTGAGAATTGGTCACTGGGATTTGTTAATTTGGGGGAAATGGGAAATTGAGATGGATTAGGGTTTGTAAAATCCGGCAAGAAAGAGAGTGTTGAGTGAGAGTGATGAGAGAGAGACAGGGAGAGTTTCGAATTTTTTTGAAATACTAATTAACGGGCGGCATCATTGAAGATTCGTTGGAACCTGGATTGACAGTCTTGCCCCTGCCTCGACTTCTATTTCCAAATAGGTTACCACTCCAAATTCGGAATAACTTACACAACGATCAATTCGACTCAAAAAACTATGAACTGAATTTATTTCCATTATAAATTTGAACTAGTCAAACTTGAACTAAACAGAACATATTTGGACTGAATTGAATAGACATGAATTGAATTTATTTAATTTAAATATAAATCTATGGATAAACTTGAATTGAACGTCTGAACCGAACTTAGTTGAACGAAACTTAATTGAGTTGAACTAAATATATCTGAATTTAAGTGAATTTAAGATAAAATTAACAGAGGTTTGTACTATTTTTATTTCCCATAAAGATGACATGAATTGCACAAGTATCATTGACAAATATCATCGAAACGAACTAATGAAATTCTAGATAATTCTTCCACTTCTCTAATGTGAGACAGGAAACTTCAACCACACCAATTTGAGTCAATTTATCATTCCCACAAAGAATTGATACACTCAAATGTCATATACCATAACATCGACTTAGCCAATTCACGAGTATAATAAACAAGACATGCTTAGTACTTACATAATTGATTAACTGAATATAAAGATATGACTTTAAGGTTCCGTTCAGTTCACCTGAAAATCGTCGAACTGAAATAAACTGAAATGAATGATGGACCTGATAAGAGCTTGCTTCTTGAGGGTGTCAAGAATTTTGCACTTTTACATGTGTTGAGCCTTTCTTCTGGAAGGAAGATGTTGTTGAAGTTGTTGACATATCTACATGCAGTATTTTTTAGTATTCCAAATTAAGTTGTGAAGTCCCTTTAGGACTACAGCCATGTTGGTGATCTGTCTAGATCTTTGTGTGTATTTATGCTAAACTTGTGAAGATGAATCAACTTTCCAACTCAAAAATGGATGCTCGAAAACCTGTCTGCACCTAAGAACTGACTCCCCTTCTTTCTATGCTCATCAGTAGTAGTATTGAGTATTGATGCCTCTTCTCTCTTTTGTTTAGGTAAACAGTTGTTATATTAGCTCTTGCCCGACTCAGTTTGCGTGTTAAAGATGAATAGCTTGGGTTTTTCCGTTATATAAGCCTTTGTTTGTGAACAATGTGATAATTCGGCGAAATACCTTACATTAGTTAAAAGATCATAGCAGGCATGTCCACATCTATTACGTCATTTCCTGCCAAACTAGAAATTCTACGTCTAGACATCTTCGACTATTTTTCTTGAATATTTGCTCAGTTTAGTTAAAACATCATCTTATTTTGAACGAAGGTTATCATCTAACTATTCAACTATTCGTTTTATTTAATCAAATAATGTGAATATATAGTTTAATAAGGTAACTTATGAGTTACGAGTCACTCAAAAGAAATACTATTGCATGGTTTAATTTTTTAATGAGTTGGAGGACAAGTTAGATAAGCCATGATGAGTTAAAATAGTCCAACTTAATTAACAACTTGGTGTTTAACAAATTATCCATATACAATTAGGAATGGGAGACTGCGCTTTGTATATTATAGTCATCTTCTAATCTGACATGTAATTAATTGGCAAATGGCAAGACGAGTCTTAAAAAGTGCTACCCAGAAACAACAACATATATAAGAACAAGTTAACATTTAACAACACCACAATATCAAAATCAAAGCTGACCTACTGCTATAACTTAAAGTTTGGACGACTATTTTTAATGTGATATTCAATTTTATCCCCTTTGGCTGTTGAGCCAGCCAACATTAATTTACTTGCACTCATTCTTTAAACTTTAAAGGCGCCCAAGTATTTGGATTGGTACAATAATTTTAGAAATCATCATTGGTTTGGTACATTGAAAAATCTAGTGTTTTACCAACTTACTCGTTAATTCTATGTTAAATCAGATAATGTGAACGGTTGAGTAAACATCCCCCAAAAAAAAGAAAAGAGTGTGTAACGGACAAAAAATTCATAGTTTGAGTTAAAGTGAATTGATATGTTGATTGCATCACAGCGGGTTTGGCCCATCTTATTAAGTTGGATTAATGTTTTTTGGGGGTTTAATTAACTAAAGAAGATCAGTACCAAGATGGGCTGGAAGTAGGCGAGTCGAGTCGAGTCGAGCATTACCTGGCTCGAGCTCGGCTCGTTAAGGAACTCGAACTCGATTTTAGG
>JAYMSL010002138.1:0-14992 GCA_036897195.1 Plantago coronopus
ATATGAATTGTCGTGAGCACGAGAGGTTAAGATGATAACTTAATGTTTAGTGATGTAGATCTTTTTTGGGCAATCAGATTTATGGCAGAGGGGGTTATCATTGTACTATCTTGATAGGTAACTGTTCTATTTCATTTTCTATTCTACTCATTAAGGATTTAAGGTATAAGTCCTCATTATGTCAATTGTTCTTCAAGTCACATTACTGGTTCTTCTGATTCTTTATCATTAGGTTTGAAGAAGCTGCGGAGCAATTCAGAATAGATGTTGCACAGAACCCAAATGATACTGAAGAGTCTATATGGTGCTTTCTTTGTGAAGCTCAATTGTATGGAGTCGGTGAAGCAAGGAAACGATTTCTGGAGGTAAATGAATATGCACCAATATCGCTCGAATTTCTTTTACTAGTATTATGGTATTGGTAGCTCTTGAGTACTGGCATTGATGTAGGCACTGAGGTATACATATTTGTTTGTGTGTGGAAAAACTTTTAACGTTGAAGCTCGAGAAATTATATTGATTGTTTAGAAGGTAAGTTTATCTTCATGATGAACTAAACTATTTTGTGGAAGCAGGTTGGTATAGATTCCCGACCTTACATGAGGGAAGCATATCGCATGTTTAGAAATGGTGGTGACCCGGAAAAGGCGACATAAGAAAATTTCCAAGATTTGTTATGTAGGAGGTTTAATTGATTGTTATACAATAAGTAACTAGTCTGGATTATCTCTGGACAGCTCGTTGAAGCATTTTCAGGTGGAAGGGAACACGAATATTTCTATGCGTCGTTATATGCTGGTCTTTATTATGAAGCTCAGGTTCGTCTCTAAACCATGTCTGCTGAGAACGTGTCATTGTGGAATATTAAAGGAAGCGGTAAAATATTCTCCATACGATTGTTGATAAATATTAATGAAACTGCACTAGAAATGATCTACTATTCTGCTGCTATGCTGCACATCAGTAGAGTTCCTAGTTATGCACCTATATGACTGCATCTGAAGTACTGAACTAAAAATCTCATTAAGTTTGAACCTTTAAGTAGCCGTGTACAAAATTATAAAGTCGTGGCTGAGGTGTGTAGGGCTACTACCGAACAACTTGTAGAGCAATTGGTTGGAGCCAGAGATTTTTTTGAAAGCCACTTGCGTACATGTATCAGTGATAAGCCATTGCACCCCAGCAATCATCTTGGTGTGGCAAACCCTTAATACCTCTTTAAGCATCACTGGCTAGCATTGAACAATCAAATCAGCTTATTAGAGGTACTACTGAAACTGAAACAGTTGTTCAAAAGCCTTCTAATCCTATATATTATCCGTTAGTTACTAGTCCTTCTCTAAAGGCCAATAATAAACCTCAAACTTTGACAGAACACACATCAAAGAAGAATCCTGAAGTACTTGTTTTCCTCCCTAATAACCTCATATACTAAAACAGGCAATTGTTAACTAGGGACAAATGCAATGTTTGGTGCCTGTTTAATCTCATAATTAAAGCCAGCTACAATGCTACATAGAACCAAAATTAAGCGGCTTTGTATCTATTGTCTTGGCTATTATTTGCATCAGCTAAGAGCTGTTCGGCCCCTCAAGATTAGAAATGGCGTGTATCTGTCTCTAGCATCAGGCCCCCAATCAATTCTTATTCTTAACATATCAGAAACATGTCCACAATGTTTTAAGACCGGGAATTTCTTTCTTCAAATGGTTTCTAGCCCACTAAAAATTATAGCTGTTCTCAATCTGAATCGGTAGCTAGATTTCTTGTAACACCCCAATGAGATTGACCCGATTGTTAAAGCTCCTATTTGCAGCTCTAATTACCACCGAAGTCATTTTTGTACCAACTTGCTCTGCTATATCATATCACATTTGAAACATCAAATGGATAAATGAGCTCACTCTCCATCCTATCACTTGTCAAATTCTGGATTTGTGTCTATAATCTCTGGTCTATCTTGTCTCCCACCCTTGCATTACACGGCTCAAAGACATCCTCAGGATAATAATCATCCTCTTGATTATGGTTTTAGCAGCTTTGAGGTGTAACAATCTTGTTCCATACATTATGAGACCAAACTCATACAGGAGCAACGCGCCACATTTTGTCATAGATAGGATGGATTCTGCTATTCACAGGGATTAAATAGGTTTGGTTCATTATAGTAGTAGAAACGAAATCTTCTACATAACCTATACCCTTCGACATTTCCACCCTTTTTTTTTTTTTTGGTAAATACATTTCCACCCTTCTGATTATAGGTAACTTCTGCAAATTGAATTTGCTATTACTCCAACATGACTTGACAACTTATATACTCTCTGATGCAGAAAGAGCCTGATGCAGCTCAACGCCACTTAATAGCTGCTTGTAAATCTTCCTATGGCTCAAGGTTTACTTGCTAGATTTCATTTCTTTCTCACAATATACGCTTTGCAGTTGTCCTATTTTCGACTATCCTAATTCATTGTATTCTATGCTCCAGAGGTGATGACTACATGGCAGCGCTTGCAAAGGTTCATTGTGATTGTCGCCGCTGGAGTTTGAAATCATGAAATCCATCTAAACCCGGTTACTCTGTTCTCTCTCTGTTCAGACATGTATGCATAATGTATTATACGTACTGTCGGTTCATCTGATCCGTCCTTCATGTTTAAGATCACGGGGGTGACATTTCCCTTCATGTCATCAGTACTAAATTCTAATGTTCAGTAAATGTAATTTTTGAAAATGATTTTTAACCTTAACTATGTCACTGGAAGTCTGGAACATTATCGAATTTCTGAATACAAACTGTGTCTTCTTTTCGTGCACACATGTTAGAGTTTGCAGTAATTTCCGACGAGTACTAGATGTACAAAAATACAACCTATGGAATAATTGAATGAGAGATGTTATTGATCTAGCTCAAAATAGAACTACTTCGTTGTAGATACAATTGGTTCATACAAATGAGAGTTAGAAAGAAAAAGTACAATAGCTGATATATCATCCATAGCTATCCCTCTCCTCTTCCGCCTCCAGGCACGGGCTGCACACTGGACGAGACACTTGGCAGCTTTCTCCCGAGTAGGAGCGGTTGATACTATTTCCACTGCCTCTTGATTCGATATCACATCCCAGACCTACACATGAGCAGCGAAACTCGCAATTATTAATTGTTTGGAAGTTATGCTTCAACTAAAACACAAAGGTTAGCAAAGCAATGTATTATGGCTCATGTTAGAGAAGAGAAGACAGTAGCTGCTAAGATCATTATACGTACCCCATCAGTTGCCAAAATGATGAATTGGTCTTTACTCGTTACATGTCTCTGAGTCACTTCAGGCACGGAAATGAGCCCGAAATCCTTTACACAGTAGTCGCCAAAAGCTCGAGACATAGCTAGTCCAGGAGATTCCTCATGAGGCAACCACACTCTATGAACCCCTGGCTCGTCTTCCAGGCAAAATACTCGGCCATTGCTCTGAATTATCCGCTCAGTTTCCTCTGCAGAGAATTTTATAGAGAATAGTTTAAACCATGAAAATACGGAGCATATACGCAAACAGATATGAATGATAAGAGAATAAGAAAGTAACTAACGAGGTAGATTGGGCTTGAAGTCCATCGTCAGCTGTACTGCTACCAAGTTGCCATCTTGAGACGTAGCCAGTACAGCACGTGAGTCGCCAACATTTGCTATGAAAATAAGGTCGCCCTAACAGCAAAATTAGTTGTTTTAGAATCACTGAACTCAAACTTGAAGACCAATGTCTTGTTTAGTTTCAAGAACCTCACGGGATGGTTATTGATCAATAATAATCGGACCGTCGGGCCTACTACTACTTAAGTACGACCGAGACTTTACATGACAGAAAAAAAATATCTTAAAACAGACAAACACTTTAAATGATCTAAAACTTTCATGGACCACCTCATACAAACAAAGACAACTCACAGCAAAAATCTTAGGAAGGTAGCAGTGCTAGTTCTAGCAAAATCTTTCAAATGCAAAATTGAGAGTTCAAAAGGCCTACACTCTACACATATGCACTCAGAAAGCTTCTATTGGTATTTTGTCCACCAATAGAAACCGATGATCTTAGCTATTCTCAGTTTTTCAAAATCTAAAACTTGATGCATTAATCTTCCTTATAGATAAAGTACAAGCTACTAATGGACTCTGTTATCACTGTAGAGTTGAACATCATGGGCTAATTAGTAATTAGGGACCAAACTACATTCAGAAGTAACATAATGTGATCTTTAAGACCAGCATCTAAGGATTAGCATATCCAAGGCCTATAAAATGTTACCTAAGATTTTTTCACACAATCAACAGTCAAATGTGTTCTTGGGATGTTAAGTAACAAGGGTAAGGAACTCTCATTACCTGCCTAACAATGGTCAAGGCGGTGGTTCCGCTGTTATACGCGTCGATCTTACGATGCATTTCTAGCTCCGAGTCTACTGAGGCGCATGCCTTCACATAGCAATCTTTCCACATATTAAACCTATGTAGCTTCTTATCCGAATCCAAGTAAATATCTGGATCAGCTGATCCTTCAGCAAGTGCCTCTTGCCAGTTGCAGAGAAGCGACATTGGCATCGACTCTCGGACAGTCTTCGACACAAAATGTCCCCAAGGACCGTGGCCATCAAATATTCCACAGAACATCATGTCTTCTTGGCATCCAAATCCCTGAATATAAAAATCATACAAAAAGGTCATTAAGAATGTCTCCTGTAATTATTAGAATTAGGCCATTAGGCCATCATCATCCAGACGTATTATTGCGATACAAAGTTATCCAACTTATACATCGAGATCTGTATATTATAACAAGCAATGTGGTATATTTCAGCAATAATCTATAGTTTACCTCCCAAACAATGCAGCAATCTTGGTTTACGCCTTTTTCCCCTCGCTTCGAGCAAACAGAGGCCATATTCTTAGACCCTTCCACGTTAACACTGCCTGATGTCCTCAATATCGACTCGTTCTTCTTCGCATCCTTCGCAAGAGCATCGACAGTCTCTCTTACATCACAATTCCTACAACCTTTCTTCGTTCTCTTGATCGAAAGTGACCTCGCCAAACCGTTGAACATCGACGAAAAATGCCCCATTTATGATCAGACCTTTTGACCAATCACCACAACTCAACTCTCTTTAGACCTACAAATCCAGTTCCACCAATCAGACTATATAAAGAACACTGCTTTACTATCTACACACATGTAAAATGAGACACACTCAGCTGACATAGGATGTGATCTGACTCAGAAAGCTCAATAAAAAACAGAAATGGACAAAAACAATGAATCTGGAACTGGATGACAAATCACAAAAGTTTCACCAAAACAGTAAGAAAGTAGAGAATCCTCAAAACCATGGATGGAATTCCAACAATCCAAATATGTGAGCATGTTTTAATCAGTAAATGTCAGAGAAAACCATACTAAAAACATGCAACTGAAAGAATATTCTCAATTCTCTCACTCAGGTAGTTTCTTAATCCAACTATCTACGCCAAGACAATCAAAACTTTCCCCCTCCCCGAGCAAATACAAAAGTTCCATTAACCGACCATGATCAGTGTCGTGCAAAGTTAATGGATTAGGTCTCCCCACTCAAAGGTTCAAACTTTAAAATAAACAAAGCGACCCGAGAAGAATTTAGAAAGAGCCCAGATGAAAACAACCAGTACCTTGATAATTCCAGGTGTCAATTGTGAGAGAAGTGAAGAGCTGCTGGTGGGAAAGATGAGCGGGAAAAGAAGGGGTTCCGGCTGAGAAATCGAGAGGCAAGAAAATCCATGGCGAGAAATGGTTTGGAAGATGTGGGGGGTTTTAATGTGGGAGAAGAACAGAAGAAAACAAAAGTACGTTGTTGTTGTTGTAAATTGTATGTATAATTTGTATGTATAGAGATTAGAGAAACAGAGGAAGAAGATACTGGTTCGTAAATGGTGTACGTGTAAAGTTTTCACCTTGACGTTGATCAAATTCAACTGTTTCTTCTATTCCTATATTTTCATGTTTCTTTACGTTTGACTTTTATTGACCATCTTGCCCTTCCCTTTTCTTTTCTTTTACATTTTGTTTTTTAAAAAGAAATCTGTCTACCTTAATTTCCGCCTCAAGCATCTTCAAAGTGCATCACATTTTAGTTCCTTCAAGAATTCAATTGTACAATTATTACAATTCTAAGATTCATCTTTTTGAAACGACAAAAATGTTTTATTAATAAGGTGTTACCTTCTAAGAGAATGATAAACGCGCAAAATAATTATATGTAAGAGTCTGAACCAACATAAATAATCATTTCTGCGAAATGTCAAAGGCTACAATATGCGAGGGAGGTGGAAACTAAACCATCAGATTACTAATTAATCGAGATATTTAATCATCTATGCTTACACGTTATTACAAGATTATGTATGATTATGGAATTGTAGTGTGACATCTGAAGACCATGAATGTTCTTTTACTTTTGAAATCATATAAAATATTTTGTATTAAATGATAAGTGAATCTCTAATGATTATTTTATTTGCTCTTAAAAAATTTGAGTCTATAAGATTTCGTTTTATTCACCTTAAATTTTCTAAATTGATTTGATCAGAACTGAATATAAGTATAAATTAAATTACACAAATTTGTTTAATTGTATAGATTTGAACTTAACTGAATTAAACATGAAAACCAAACTGGAAGTTATAAGAGCTCAGATATTTATGAGTACACATTACACACATGCAAATGTACCATTTTCTCAATCCGGACGTTTTTCATTTAACAAATCATACTCCATATATTAATAATTTTGAGTTGGGAATCAAATTAAGGAGTGATTGTAATGCGATAAGTACTTTGTATTTGTACTTCAACACATAATGTATGATTGATAATCATTTTCTAGTCCAAATAAATTGATTATTTTTTAAGTAAAGGAGATGCTTCCTTTATAATTGAACAAGGTCAAGAGTGATAATTGTCAATGCTTATATGATTTTTATTCCTCTAATTCAAATCATTAGTTAAACAAACCAATCAAATTTAACCTAAGTTCACTGCGTACTAATCCAAAAAAATTACCTAATGATGGTGAAGCAGTGCGTTGAAATAGTGTTATTGAATTTTCTATTTTTTTTGGTCTGTGGTGTTTTTGTGATGATAATATACAATATTATATGCTAGAGCTTCATTAGTTAAACTTCTGACCTTAACAATGAGATAATTTATTAAAATTTTAATTTCTATCATCAGTCGGTTACAATAATTGACCGGGACATAGTCCGAACATACCACTCTGGTCACTGAAATTGAGTAAATATATTAATAAAAAAATAAAAATTATTGCTATTTAATTAACAATCTCAAATGTGGAATATTCGCAAAAAAATACAATAAACAATACGCCAGCATTAATTTATACATCAAATGTAGATATTAACGTATTTTAATGTTGTACTAGAGTACGTGGCCTAGGTCGGATACAACAAGTATTCAACTCTTGGACCAAATTCGCGAGTTCGAAAAAGATTAAAACATTAATTAAATGGTTAAGCATCTAATATTGTATAATATCAAGATCATGACACCAACGACAGAGATTAAATATTAACTAATCGTGTTAAAATAATACTTGAGGTGATAACGAATACAGATGGCAGATATTTTTTTTTTGAATAGGCAAAATATTATTAAACTTAAAAAGTGAAGTGTACAAATAGTGCAAAAGATTTGCACTAAAGAATCTCAACCACTCCAAACATATGTCACCTGCGAAACCAACCATGTCCATCTAGAGGAGGGAGATGATAATCGACTAAGACTAAACCCCAAGAACAGCCAAGCACCAATAGCTCATGAGGTTTGAAAGGTCTAGCCTAAATCGATACACAAATACCTCACGTAGCCGAGACATGGCCCCTATACAACTCGCAAGATGACATGAGGAGAAAATAATAGGAGAAGAAGACTAAAATGACTAACCAAGCTAAGAAATATTACATAGATCCAATAATCCCAATTTCTCAACCTCTCAAAGGCCATGTACTGTATCGGTCCCAGCAACATCACAAGAACTTGTGAAATCCGATACCAAACTGGAGCAAGCACGCGTCGTAAGAATGTAGCGACCATAATTTGTTTACTTTTCTCCATTTATTCTCAAATATCATTTCAACTGGTAATTTGTTTCACAGTTCCACCCTTTATTTTCAAATCTCATCTCAATTGCTCCTTTTCTCAAATTTTACATCATCATTTTACCTTCACACTCGACAATAAACACAAAGAAAAATCTTTTTTACATGGCCATTTAAGAAAACTTTTACTTAAGGATGTCAAATCTAAATGATAAATACTTCCTACTCCACGATTAAAAGTTAACTACTTTTTCAATACATTGATGTATGTATATCTCTTATAATGTTTACAGCTTTATCACCCGAAACCATCCAAAAGTTACATTTTTTCCTCTATTCGATGAGTTTCCTAATATCACTAAACTACAACTCTCAAATTAATTGTCCTTGTAATTGACACACAGGCTACACTGAACAACTACGAAGTTAAAGAGAAACATCTCGAACATGAAGAGACATGAACATATCAATATCATCACAATCTCCCAATATGATCTATTTGGTGTGCCAATAATCGTTAAAAAAATGAGCAACCTAAGGAGTCACCTCGTCAGCTAGCCTTCCAATCGAATTCGTTTATCGAATCATATACTAGTGGATGGTTCCAAGCCATGCCCCCAGGCCACAACCAACTTTGTAACTTGTGAAACATAAATTGTACTACATCATCTTCACCCCTATAATTATAACAATTTTTAGTTTTTGTTCTCATGCTCGTACGACTCTCGAATTAGCTGTCCTCGCGGTTAAAACACAATCTACATCGAAGTATCGAACAATTATGAAATTAAAGTGAAATATCCTGAATACGAAGATACATGAAATTATCAATATCACGATCATCTCAATCTCTCAACAACAAGTGCGCCAATAATCGTAAAATAATGAGCAAGATAACAACTACGTCAACACTCCATATCCGGAGAACAACCTAACGAGTAACAGCAACAGTCACCTCATCAACTACTCTTTCGATCGGATACGTTTATCGGATTACATAATCGAGTCATTGACTAGTTCTGATCCTACAGGCCCAGCCCAGTTAGTAACAGGCCCACAACCATCTTTGTACCTTGCGAAACCCGAATCGTACGAACATCATCTTCTTCTTCCCTGTACCTGTAACAATTTTCAGGTTTTCTCCATATCCCCGAAACCGGAAAATCTGTACAAATCTGTCGCTGCAATTAACCCGCGAATTAATTCAATCTTCAACACTCGTGAAGAAACGAAAATCACATTGATTCCTAAAGGATCGACAACTAATTGACGAAATCGATGACAGAAGACACTTGTCCTAGGGTTTCATCGTCCGATTCTGATTCCTCAACCACCAAGCAAAGGTGAGCTCAAATCTTCTGACTTTACGTCGATTGAGCTGTTTGAAATTATATTTCGATCAGAAAAGATTCATTTCTTTGATTTTTTTTAATTATGTGGAAATTTAGTGTCAGCTTATATGGGGTATTCATACATAGGTGTTGATTTTATAGGAAATAAACAAGTAAAGTGTAGATACTAAGTCGAAAAATTAGTAGAAGGATTATTGCCTGATTGAATATATGGTAGGCTCTGAAGTATTTCAGTTCAGAAGCTGCATTGCTGAGTTTTCCCTTCTCCGTTCGATTCGTCTGTTGTTACGCCTCTAAATCAAGCTAAGTGCCCCTGTAAGAAGTCCTCAATCTGTGACTGAGGTTTTGTATTCAAATATAGAAGTGTCCTAAAATTGTTTGCACTTAGTATGGTTCACGTTTTTTACCCGTTTCCTGCATCAGTTCCCTCTGAAATGGACCTGTAGGCCATTATTTTCGGAAAGATATGATGTTTTGTTTCCAATGTAATGTTTTGATTGACTTTTCAGGAAAAGGAGAAAGTGGGATCAGCCCGCTGAGCCGTTAGCCTCTGGTGGAGTAGCGGTACCACCGTTTTTTCCGATGGCAAATGTGGGATCTTTGGCAAGGATAAGTTTGCCTGCAGTTGCACAAGTATCTGGTGCTTCTCCTGCAATTCCTTTTTCAGCATCTACCGCAAACTCGCTGCAAGCGGTCCAAATGCCTTTGCAGCAACATGCTGCAGCCATTGTCCAAAAGCTTCTTCAAGTAAGATAATGTTTTATGGTTCATATTTTTCTTTATATCATGCATGATTAATTACCCAGGGCTGTGTCAGCAAAATACTCGCAATCTTTCTTGCGCTCTCCTTTAACATTTTCTTTTTTTCTTTCTGTGCCTCCTCTGCGAACTTGTTGTTTTGTGCAATAGAGCTATTTATCATGAAGTTGTTAAATTCATAATTTTTATCTACAGCCTAAAATTCAGGATGAGGTCATAGCAAAAGAAATTGTCATAAATGATGCAGATTCTGCCATTCGTTACAGGCTCACTAAGAGACAAACACAGGATGAGGTAATTATGAGTTTTTCCGGCTCATGTTGCCAAATGCCTTGTTGGGAATCGTTGGCCACACACTTGATTCTGCTTACCGATTTTTCTCTTGCAAGAATACACTACATGAACAATTATGTTTATTTTTTCTTTTCAGATCCAAAAGTGCACTGGGGCTGTTGTTATAACTAGGTATGTACCATGTAGGTTTGTTCATTTCCTTTCCTGTAACTTGAGCTTTTTTATTCAATCTAAATTATTGATTGACAGGGGAAAATATCGACCACCGAATGCCCCACCTGATGGTGAAAGGCCTTTATATCTTCATATCTCTGCGTCAGCAAACGTAAGTTCAATATTGTGATATCCAACATGCAAGTTTTTCTTTATTCTGCAATCCTTTAATTATACTGAGAATTATGCTCTCAATTCAGTTGGAGTCTACAGTGGAACGAATCAAGGCAGTTGATTCTGCTGCTGCAATGGTGGAAGAGATGCTTAAACAGCCATTTCCAAATAATGGAATAAAGGTAATAGATACTTATGAATCTTTAAAGACATCATATATCACATGATTGTAAGGCTGTTAACGAACTTGATTCTGCTTCAGGGTAACAATTTATTACAAGCCTGTGTCTATTTGGGGTTTGAGGCAGATCCGTTGTTGAACATTGGTTTTCGTATCCGTGGCCCAAACGTGAGTTTCTCTTTCGTGAATTTACTTCTTTTATGCAGTTTGTCTTTGTTTAGTTTCTTTTGCTGTCATGTTTGGTAACTTTCACTTTCTTTCTCTGTCCCATTATTAATGTGCCATTTGTTTGTAATTGCGGTTTCTAAGAAACCTAATAAAATTTGGAAACACAAGACACACGTGGGGTAAGTTGGTGTAGTAAAGAATGTGAGTGGGTATTTCTTAAGTGAAGATGACTTGGAAGTTGATAAAGTGTGGTCGTTTTGTAAATTTCTGGCCCATCTGGGTGTGATGAGAGTAAAGTATATTTCCAGTAATAGAATGTTTTTGTATCTGTTTATATGTTCTTTAGTTTGTGAAATTAATGTCAATTTATGTGTTGATTAGCAGTGTTATTGTTGTTCCGGGTTTCAATAGTCCATTTTAGTGGTTTGACATCATTCAGCATGCAGTTATTTTGATATCCTTGTTTGGGTGGGGAGCATCTTATTTTGGACATTAATGAATTTAGTTAAATCCGTTTTCTCATAAACATAAGAGATTCTAATGTTTGGAGCTTCTCTCTGATATCTCCACCCAATCTGGAGAGATTCTCTTTGCTTTTGCTGGCTGGATTCGTAAATGCAGGATCAGTATGTAAACCACATTATGAATGAAACAGGAGCTAGAGTCTTGCTAAGAGGACGCGGTTCTGGGATCTATGAAAATGGACAAACGGAAGGTTCATATTATAGTGCATTTACCTTTTGCTAAATTATTCCCTACTCCAAATAATTCATTTTATTATGTTATATACTTGCAGAAGCACTACAACCATTACATTTGTTGTTGTCAAGCAATGATCCTAAAAGTCTTGAACATGCAAAGCTTCTGGCAGAAAATCTTTTGGACACAGTTCGCAGAGACTGTGGCGCTACTAGGTAATTAAATTGCAGTGGTGCAATGTTTTATATGCACATGAAGGGATGCCAGATAAATGCCTTAATGATGTTTCTTCTTTAGTCTCATGAAATTTGTGCAATTAAATGCCATCAAAATTCCAGATTAATAGATGTGTGCGCTACTGCACTCAAATTGTACTTATAAGTTGATATTGCAATCTATAAAGGCTAGTTTTGATTCATTCAACTGCACCATCAAGAAAAAGGTAAACAAACTATAAGTCTTTTAAACTATTTCTGGTACAATTTTGTGGGGGTTAAAGGGCATGCATACTTTTCTATATCTTATTATATGATTCTCTGGAAAAGCATACTTATATCTACTGCCTGGTTCTTGCTATTCCAAATTTGAAACACTAAACAACTACTACTAAGTAATTCATGGAGGATGACATATTCCATGCCTTTCGATATTTTTAGGCTGCCTTCAAATAAGGTGTATGGTGCTGTTCCTCCCCCACCGATGTTGCAGGCTGGAGTCCAGACGCTTGGGAGCCCACCAAAGGCGAGTGACATAGCTGCTTCCAGTTCAACCCCTTTCGTTGGTGTGTCCTGCGCTGTTTCTCAGGTTCCAGCGTCTCTCATAAGTGGACCTGTGAATACTGGACTATCTCCAGCTTATACCGCTTGCTATCCTCACACCCCATTGACAGTTAATGGAACAAGCTATATCGGTTATGGGGGGATATATCCGCAAGCTACACCTTTGCAACAAGTTGCCTTAGCCCTTAGACAGTCAACTACAGTCACTGCCACAGCTGCCCCCTCCACGGTAGCAGGAAGTAGAGAGGAGCCATCTGATGCACCCATTTCTGTGAAGCATGAGCGTCCTCAAAAGCGGAAGTTTAAGGAGTTACCTGTCAACGGAAAAGTGCCCGAAAATCTCAACCAGGTATCAGTGTATACTCCATGTATGGTTAAGTAGGCTCATCTTCTGACCGTAGAAGTCTAAGCAAGTGTCTTACCATTATGACTTATGGTAATTGTTGATATTATTCTAGGTTTTTATCTGCTAATCATTGTTACTTCTTATTCCAGGTATTTTCACTGACCTTCTATGAAGCTTACAGGCTGATAATTCAACACCTCTATGGGGCATTTGTGTGTTTCAGGGTCTTTTGCTGTGGAGATGGCTTAAGATACTCTTTGCTTATCCAATGCCCTCTTTCTAGCTATTCATGATACTCTTAATCGTAGGCGGATTTCCACAAGTTTCATGTAGAGTTGTTTCAGGTTATCCATCTTACGATGATAGCCTGTGCCCTTTAAATCCAACCTCCAAGATAAAAATTGATAGCTTGAGTCTTTACAAGTATGATCATGCCAGGAAGCGAAACCTGTTTATTGGTGTTTGCAATACTTACAGTTTTATTTAAACATTTAAAACATCTTATTTAATCTGCTGAAATATGCTCATAGTTACCATCTTTTTCAGAATCACCTTTCCAAGTTTAAATCAGTGAAGGTTATATACTTATCCAAAGCCAGGTTTCTCAACACCCAAAATTAGCCAGTTGTCTTAACTAACCGAACAAATAAAATACCACAAACATGCATTATCATATAGATTACCCACACATGCATATTGATGCATTCACTGTTAGTTTTTTCATGATGATAAACTGTAGCAATTTCATGAATTGTTTACATGCAATGCAACTACACTATACCTTGGATTCTCTTTACCTCATCCTGGCTTGTGCTAGAGGGTCCTCTGACTATCGTTTCTTTTTAATACTTAGAAATAAGCAAGAACTGCATGGTTTATTGGGTGGTACTTTTTTCACTACTAAAATAAAAATGGACTTGGTTTCAGTTGCAAATTTGCAATTATTATAGTACCTTGTTATCTGCTAACTTGAGGGAACTCTGTTATATGATTTCTCAGAAGAATTTACAGGGATCAGAATTTCCAATGCCACGTGAACTAACATCACATGTAGGTGCAAGAGATAATTCAGATGCGCATGCTCCTAAAAAGGCTGTCCAGATGTTGAGTGTAATGCCTCCGCCTCCACCTAGAAGTACATCACCAACGTCTAATGGGATGCTCCCTCCACCGCATAGGAGTGTGTTGCCCCCAGCCTCTCTTCCGAAGTTGAATCCAACTCCTAAACAGCATGGAGTCAAACATCAGATGAATGTCCCAAAACCTGAACAAGTCCCTGGTAATCTTACTTTAAACAAGATCCTCAATTAATTTGCATTTTTTATTTAGAAAACTTCTTCAAGTTGCTCCCTTTTTGTGCAACTGGAAAGCATGGTTACATGTCACTGATCCCAAAGTTACGTAGGAGGTTGTGTAACAGGAATCGATAGTTTACACCGTGGACACATCATATATAACTGGTTCTATGGAGGGATTATCATATGTATATCTGTCTTATATGCTGCTTAATTGTTATTGAAAAATGCCCACTCTTTTTCTTATGTGATGAGCTTGTGCAGATACCCTAATCAAACTAATGGAATATGGAGATGATGATGAAGATGACGATGACCTTTAGGAAACAGTAGAACTGCTGAAAAAGACAATCAAATGTACCAGCCGTTACCAGGCTTTCTGGGCTTGGATGAAGTGCTTATTCTGTGTCTTGTGGATCAAAACTGACTTGTTGAAGGCACCTGTGGATGCAAACCCCAGATATCCAGTCTAATACGGAAGGATAAAAAGTGCCATTAGCAAAAACCATTGTATCGTGTTTGAAGCGTTCTCCGGTTCAATTTGGGTTGATCGATGGGGAAGGGAACATATATACCTTGTACTTTAAAAGCAGAAATTCATGTTGTGAACCTTACAAAAAACTGATTATGGTTATAGAACTACCATTATTTT
>JAYMSL010002139.1:0-14990 GCA_036897195.1 Plantago coronopus
TTTTCTTCTACTATGTACTGCTTGAGTTTTTGATTAATGATAATCACAATTGATCCTAAAAAAAAAAAAAAAAACTTTCCTGTGCCCACTTAACACTTAAATATCTGTTATTGTTATTTTTAGGTGAGGATTTCGGAACTAAACTAAATTGAACTTAATGAATTTGAAGTTCTTGTGTCCACTTAACACTTAAATATCTGTTATTATTATTTTTAGCTGAGGATTTCGGAACTAAAGTAAACTGAACTTAATGAATTTAAGTGAAGTACAAATTTGAACTAAAATCCTAAATTTTGAGATTTGCCCTCATTAATTATTTTTACTTTAATATAAAACATCCAATTATTACAAACTATCAAATTTATCAAAAAAAGAAAAAACTATCAAACAAATTAATAGGTATATAAATTTGAGTCCGACATCTCTCGAAAACTAGACCTCTTATTTATAAGTTGCAACTCATTTTCTGGTAAACCATCTTACAACTCTCATCTTAAGAAAATGAAAAGAACAAAAAAAAGTCCACCTATAGCATGGAATTAAGTCTATCTTCATTTTCACCTTTTCAGTTCTGCTAATTCAATGCAGATCCGGTTGACTTATTTGGAGTTTATACTTTAAAGTTTAAGTGCGTAAATTTCAGTTTAGTTCGGATTAAAAATTTTCACACGAATATGTTAAAGTTTGACTCCGACTTTCAGAGTCTCTGACTCTGAATATCTAATTGTACTACCTAAATTTAAAAGGCCGACATGTTCATTTCAAACCACATAAAATTTAAGTTTCGTTTATTTTCTTTATGTAATAGTTTTTTTCGTATAATTTCACATAACATAGAATAACATATTGCAACACACCCTACATGTTGAGTATATGGAATTTAAGTAAGCAATGGAAGTAGGGGTTTTGTGAGTGTGACTTTGCAACCATCCCGAATATATTATATTCCGAAGGAGGCGCCTCCTCATATTCAACCATATATGATCATATACGATAAATATTTTAGTCGATATTCAATTTAGAATTACACAATATAAATAATATATATATATGGTGGGACTTGGGGGATATGTGCAAAAAAGAAATAATATATTTAAATTATTATATTATTATTGTATATAAAGAAAAAATAGAGAACAGGTCAATAAATGTCAGATGGTCCAGGCATTCTTCCCTGGAATATGCCATAAACTACGACTTTAGGTCCCATATTTCCTTTAAATTACATACATATATGATTGCGGTTGAAGGTGTTTTGGCTGTCATTTTCTTTTTAATTCAAACTTTTTGGTTAGTTTAATCATAAATATATGTAATCTTCTGGGAAATACAAGGAACCTGCTAAACTGTTCCAATTGCTTTATAAGCTGCTGCACTTTCTATTTTTGCGCTCAAACGATGTTGAGTCCATTTCGATAATAACATATATCTTTCGTATAATTTTAATTGTGAATTTTTAACTTCAACTGGATAATGAAAGTTTAGAAATTGAAGGTGCAAGTGACAATATTGACCGTGTTTTAAATTAAATAAAGGCGCAAGTAACGATATGTTAATATTGACCTTGACCGTATTAAATTAATAAAGTATTGATCAATAAATTATAAATATGTACTAATCTGTCTTTATATATTCAACTCAAATTGATTAAATCATGTGTTACTATATTTTTTCACATAAAACATGTGAAATACTATCATATAATATTTGAATTAAGAGGATTTAGTTGCTATTTTCATTCATAATAGTATAAAAATCATTTTCCCTCGCTAAAAAGTTATAAATTACCTGTAAACTTTTCTCCTAATTCTACAATGATAGCGATTTGATCAATAATAAATTATATTCTTAAAAATAGAAATGCTTAAACTAGGCATGTTTTATACCATCAAATTCATATTTTTTCTTATATATTCGTGTTTTCTGAATCGTAAATCGAATTGAGTTCGAAGTTCGAATTTAAATAACACGTATGCAAACCTCAGAGTCTAGTACTAATAAATGTTAATAAATGTTAATTCCTCATACTGAAATATAAATACCATAAATGCAAACTTTAAATGCTTTTCTTTTGTGGTGTAAACTGTAAAGTGCCACTTTAGTTGTTGATTCACGCAACATATCCCAGATTTTTGAGGGAAAGCTGATTTATTGCCTACATATAAAAATAACAGAATCTCTCAAAATTGAATATAAATAAACAAAATCTCTCAAAATTAATTACAGTATTAAAAATAACTTTTATGTCCTTTATTAAAAAAATGTGTACTTGTCTAAAAAACAGAACAGTAGTACTTGGCGTGTTATTACAGAAGCGTTGACCAGCTAAATTTCCGAAAACCCCCCGAAACAAAGTACAAATGCAACAAAAACAAAATTAACTAAATACAAGAAGAAGACGAAGAAGAAATTGTAAATGCCAGCGAAGATAACAGAAGAAACCCTAGTGGAGGATTAGTACTTCCCAAAACTACAAACATTCCATTTTCACTTTCCCAACGCAGATTAGTTTTATCATCATTTCTTCCTAATCAATATTTCCAGCTGATTACAGACCATACTGTTTTGATTATAAGGCTTTTCGTTCACTAATCATTCCTTAATTTCCAGCTTAATCCAGCTCCTTTTCAGCCTCAGACTTCCCAGAAAACGTCCCTGTTTTCCGGCGAGCTCTTGCTCTTCACTGATTCTGAACCTCTATTCAAGGTACGCATATATTCTTTTGGTTATTTTCATTTTTATTATTACTAATTTAATTTTCACTTCCAAGGTCGGGAGTTCGAGTCACCCCTTTGCCGTTTCAAAAAAAAAAAAATTATTCTGGAACAGATTGTTTGTCTATGTAGTGTTTGATTTACATGAAATGTATAATCTGCCTTTTTATGGGTTTTTGGTTTTGGTTTTTTTATTAGAATAGCTTATGTTTTATGAATCCTGGAAAGTCTTTGTATTTGTAGTATGAGCCTATGAGGTCTGTTAGAATGTAGTATGAGGTCTGTTAGAATGTGTTTTTCATTCAGCAAAAGCAGGGGTTTTTGTTAAAAAGTTGTGGTGTTTAATTTTTGTTGTTTAAAAAGAGTACCTTTATATACATGTATCTTGGGAGTCTTTGTATTTGTTTGATGTAGTACTGAATGTAATAGGACTATATGAGTTTGTAAAGTGTAAAGTGTGTTTCTATTAAACAGAGTAAAAGCAGAGTTTCTGATACTGATACAGTTTGTTGTGTCTAGAGGGTTTTGAGGAAATGGGAAAGCCTGCTGGGAAAAAGAAATTTCAAGTAGGAGTAAAATCCAGTGATGGGGCAGGGAAGCAGCAAGGTAAAGCGGAGCGTAACTCCAAAGCATTTGATGAAGACACTGCTATATTCATCAACATGTCTCAGGAGCTCAAGGACGAAGGGAACAAGTTGTTCCAGAAACGTGATTGCGAAGGCGCTATGTTGAAGTATGAGAAGGCCTTGAAGTTGCTGCCAGGGAACCATATTGATGTTGCTTACCTGCGTAGTAACATGGCTGCTTGCTACATGCAAATGGGGATTGGGGAGTATCCTAGAGCGGTGAACGAATGTAATTTGGCACTTCAAGTGGCTCCTAAGTATAGTAAGGCGCTTTTGAAAAGGGCGAGGTGCTATGAGGCCTTGAATAGGCTTGACCTGGCTTTGAGGGATGTGAATAATGTGCTGAGTATGGAACCAAATAATTTGACTGCATTGGAGATTGCTGATATTGTTCAAAAAGGTATTGAACAAAGGGGTTTGCAGATTGATGATAGAGAGGCCGATTTGCCCCCAGATTATGTTGAGCCCAGTGTCCGAAAGATTGTCAAAGAGAGGGGCAAGAAGAAGAAGAACGCCAAGTCTGATAGAAAGAGTGTTGAGGAAGTGGAGGAGAAGAAAATGAATGAAGTAGAGACGATGGATAAGGAAAAGGAAACAGATGATAAGGTTGTTGTAGAGGAAAAGCGGAGTGTTGTTGAAGAGAAAGTTGTAATGAAGTCTGTGAAATTGGTTCATGGTGAGGATATAAGGTGGGCACAATTACCGGTTAATTGTAGTGCTCGTCTAGTTAGAGATGTAGTTGTAGACAGATATCCGAGCTTGAAGGGCGTGCTTGTCAAGTATAAGGATCAAGAAGGTGATTTGGTCACTATCACAACTACTGATGAGTTGAGGGTAGCTGAAGGATTGGCAGATCCTCAAGGCTTTTTGAGATTGTACATTGCTGAAGTTAGTCCTGAGAAAGAACCAATTTATGAAGGAAATGTGCCAGTTAAAGAGGAATTGGCTAAACACAATGAGGAGAAAGTAGACAGTGTCGTGGAGAACACATATGTACAAAAAAGCCCGGTGTCTGTGGAGCACTGGATTGTGCAGTTTGCAAAGCTGTTCAAGAACCATGTTGGGTTTGATTGTGATTCGTACTTGGATATTCATGAGATAGGTATGAAATTGTACTCTGAAGCAATGGAAGATGCTGTTACAAGTGAAAATGCGCAACAGCTTTTTGACATTGCTGCAGCTCAGTTCCAAGAGATGGCTGCTTTGGCCTTGTTTAACTGGGGAAACGTTCACCTGTCTAAGGCAAGGAAGCGGTTGTTTCTTGGTGAAGATCATTCTGCCGAAACTGTGTTACTAAAGGTGAAAGAAGCTTATGAGTGGGCACAAAAGGAGTACACGGATGCCGGGATGAAATACGAGGAAGCTTTGAGGATCAAGCCAAACTTTTACGAAGGGCTTCTTGCACTTGGCCAGCAGCTGTTCGAACAAGCAAAGCTTTCTTGGTACTATTTATCTGGAAGCAAGGAGGACTTAGAGTTAGGTGAATATGCAGAGATATTAGAGTTGTATAACAAGGCTGAGGATAGTATGGAGAAGGGTATGCAAATTTGGGAAGAGATGGAAGAACAACGTCTAAACGGACTTTCTAAGTACGAAAGTGATAAAGCAGAGCTGAAAAAGTTTGGTCTTGATGCGCTCTTTAAAGATATATCGGATGATGAAGCTACCCAACAGGCAGCAAATATGAGATCTCAGATTTACCTCCTTTGGGGTACAATGCTGTATGAGCGATCTGTAGTGGAGTACAAGTTGAGCTTACCGACTTGGGAGGAATGCGTGGAAGTTGCAGTTGAAAAGTTTGAGCTCGGTGGAGCTTCAAATACCGATATAGCTGTCATGATGAAGAACCACTGCTCCAACGATACTGCTTTAGAAGGTACTATTTGGGTCACTAGTTCTAATGATCGATTATGCTCTCTCTGTCACTGACTGTTTATTGTTTACCCCTTACAGGATTCAGAGTTGATGAGATAGTGCAGGCATGGAATGAGATGTATGATGCTGATAGGTGGAGAACTGGTGCGGCATCTTTTCGGCTAGAACCTCTATTCAGGAGGCGTACACCAAAACTTCATTCTATGCTCGAGCATCTTTAAAAATCGTTTCGGTTTGATGGGGATTCAGTATTTCTTCCTAAATGCTCTAGGTACCCATCTCAAAATTCTAGATATCTGATGTCACAGCATCATTATTGATTTTTTAAAATCTATCTGCTGTCTTGGAATTTTAATCGTACATCTAGTTTGCCCTATAAACATTTCAGACCAAATTTTTCTTGACATATGAAGATACAAGCAGGTTTCTACACTAGTGTAGCAATTTTTTGTTATCTTAGACGATGGTATTTAACTATTTCTCCATTTGTGGATATTTACTTGTGTGTTCTAAGAGAAATGATGAATTGGTTTAGCTGGGATTAATGTTGTGCAAATTATTTGAAGAAGTTTCTTATTTCTGTGTTTCCATTTCGGCAAAATGGCTGCCTGATGTCATCAATAATTCCGATTAGTAATTGGTTCTACTGGCTTTTGGTAATACTTTATAGTTTATACAGTGGAACATCAGAAGCCGGACATAACTTTGGAATGCTCGATTTATACTCTATAATCTGGAGCTTAATATACGGAGTAGTTTGATGTTGGCTATTGTAAAGTCTACTCAAGCAATTGCATGCATGTGTAATGTGTTATATGTTAAAAATGAGCATGATAATGCCTCTCTTTATCTGTTCTTTGACTTCTTCCACCTTACGTGCCTGCCAGAAGTTTTACTACTAGTACAGTAGAATATCTAAACAGACATTACCTGGAAAAGACATTACCGTGTCAACGCTCAAATCTATAATACAATGTGAAACCAAAAATTGCTTACTACTACAAGATATAGTATGTTATGAGTATTGCTTTAGATAAACTGCTGTAGAAGTGATAAAAGACTAGAAGTAGTTTTGACTTCTGGGATCAAACCATACTTACTTATGAACATACAATTGTTTTGCAGGTCTATTTATAGCTTCTTTTTGTCAGTCTTGTTGAATTGCTTGTCAAGCAGAGGAAAATGGATTTCCATTGTTTGAGTGTCTCGCCCGCTGGAATGGGTAGCTGTAGTCAATTACGTTGCGAATCTTGTTGATTTGTTCATTGGCTCTATCTCAGAGCGATTATTCTCAGGGGGGTATAGGTATACCCGAAGAATTAGTCATTTGTTTTGGATTTAGATATTTGGTATACACAAAGTTGGTATAGGATTGGATTTGTAAAGTCTGTTGTTACAGATTGTACTGTTTCAGGTTCTTGGTTTGATATTGAAAGAGTCTAAATTCTTTTGATTTTTGAAGTAGTCATGATTCTAGTTTCATATCATACCCTGCATATTGTGTTAGCTGATATGCCATTATTTTTGAAGCTGATAGACCCAAATTATTTTATAGTTAGGCATTTCACCAATTAAGATTCATTCTGTTCAGGTTTGCGTAATCAGAATTTAAACTTAAAATAAGTTCAATTCAGATCAATGCAATTTATTGAGACTTTTTGATGAATCGATTACTATTACTTACTTTACTTACTAAATCAATTACTATTACTCTAATGACTTAGAAGGCTAGTAATAAATAAAATTGGAGAAAATTTTAAAATACACTTCAATCTTTTAGCCAACTTGCAACTTACACCGAAACCTTTTATTTTTTATAACTTGCAGTTGAACCTTTTTAAAGTTTTGCACTTTCCACCAATCTTTTTAATTCTTGCACTTAACACTATAACCTTTTTCTTAAATTGACACTTTACACTCATAACTTTTTAACTCTTGCACCCGCCACCAGAAACTTAGAGTTATTTCTTTATATTGCACTACAAATTTGTCATGTTTTCTTAAAATAAACTGAAACCTTCTCACCAAAGTTTCAAATTGCACATGATTTTTTTGTGCTTTTGTAAACAAAATTGATACCGCATAAACTGTGCTCATTTGCACTTCCTCGACATATAGGGATATGTACTTGCCTCCTTAAAAACTTCGACGAGAAAAAATGCAAAGGGAAATCGAACAAGGAAAAAGGAATACCGTGTAACCTCGACAATAAAGATAACGTGAGCGTGAGGGTACACATTAACAGTAATGATAACGGAGGTTAACAATTGGTGGAAAGTGCAAAATTTAAAAACGGTTCAAGTGCAAGTTACAAAATATAAAGGTTTCGGTGTAAGTTGAAAGTTGGTTAAAAGTTTGTAGTGTATTTTAAAATTTTCTCTAACCTTAATTTAAGTTGTGTTTAATTTAGTTTAAGTCTATTCAGTTCAGTACAGTTTAATTCGGGTTCAGATATGTGTGGTTTTTAAATTTATACTTTGGTTTAGATGGAATTTCGAGTAACTTGGTACACCTTTTGTCCTATTTCCTCATCTGCTTGGACACTAGTACTGTGGTTTTGTCTAAAATTAAAGAAAGAAAAGTTGCGTCAGAATCTATTTCTCATCTGCTTCACACTCCATTAACGATCAGGCGACCGATCGACTGTCACTACAAGCTCCAGCTTCAATTCAAACAACAATGGAAAAGATTCGAAGAGCATCGCACGCTGGTTCTTGGTACACCGACAATCGTAAGTGCCCCAAATTATTGAATTCTTCATTCTCAAAAATCCCAACTTTTTTCTCATCTCCTTTTCTTCCTCAGCCAACAAATTGACCCAAGAACTCACCGGATGGCTCACTGCGTCAGGCCTTGCCAAGTCTTCCGATGTCAGAGGCGTAATTGCTCCGTAAGTGATCACAATGTCCTCTAAAGATTGGATTTTTTTTCTTCTTTTGAGATAAGATTGGATTTTTCTTACCAAATAACCCATTAATTTATGCTTGTGGGGTTCATATATTGAACTCTACAGTCATGCAGGCTACTCATACTCTGGTCGTGCAGCTGCTTATGCTTTCGGGAACGTTGATCCTGCTAACATGTATGTTTTTTTTTTTTTGCTTTCTTGTTATTGAATTGTTGGTTTTTGATGCTGTGTTTAAGGTGTATGATGAATTGATTGTTTGGCAGAACTCGGGTGTTTCTTCTTGGCCCTTCTCACCATTATTATACTTCAAAGTGTGCCCTTTCCAAGGCTACGGTTTATAAGACGCCGATAGGAGATTTAACTATTGATCAAGAAGGTAAAAATGGTTTCTTCTATTGTCGGCGTGTGTATTTGGCATGTGCTGGTTTCCTGCGTTTTGAGTTGAGGAATTACTTTGATGATGAGATGAGTGTGTTATTCGAGTTGTTGGGATGACACTGTATGAGACTAAAAAACTTTTTCTGCGTGCATGTTTGGTGTTGTGTTGTTTCTATGCATGAACGGAGCTACAATTCGTTGATAACATGGTCAAACAGTGGCAGCGACTGGCCTAGTTGCTGCAGATTAAATTTTGAGGATGAGGTCTTTGATAGCCATATATGTTCTGTCATTTGATGTCTAGTTACTAGTCAGAGTCTCACATGTTCATTGATGCATTGAGCATATACTTGATCTCCAAACTATTTGAAGTCTTTGTGTTTTGAATTTGATCAGTGAAATGGTACTTCCATTTCAGAACACGTTGAGTAATCTTAAGATGACAATAATATATCATCATCATCGTAGTGTTTACCCTTAACAGTATTAATTTGTGTACTTTTTTCATGTTTAGTCAATGAGGAACTGAAGGCCACAGGGAAGTTTGAAATGATGGATCTTCATGTTGATGAAGCTGAACATAGCATGGAAATGCACTTGCCATATCTAGTTAAAGTATTCGAAGGGTATGATTTTCAATTTTCACAAATCACCAAGATGCTGACTGTTTCTTTTCTTATTTTCCTGATACCGCAGTTTTATACAGGTTTCCTGTGAAGATTGTGCCAATTTTGGTTGGTGCTCTCAGTGCTGAGAATGAAGCTAAATTTGGTCAGCTGTTAGCAAAATATGTGGATGACCCTACTAATTTCTTCTCAGTGTCGTCAGATTTTTGTCACTGGGGCTCTCGGTACGTAATGTTCTGAGTCTCTGAATATATAAGTTCTGGAAACTTCCAATAATTTCATAATGCTAATATGTGGGAATCATGTATCTCTCCAACTATGATCAAGGTTTTTTTTCCTTTTGTTTCAATTTTTATTTTAAAAGATCAAGGGTGTGAACTGTTCGGGTTAATGATTATCTGTTTGTTTTTGCAATGACAAGCAATATTGACCCATTGCATAAAAAGAGTATCTGGATATAGTTTCTGATCTTGCAAGCTTCTGTTTCCCATTCCTGTATCAGCTGCTAGCTGCAGCAAATGATTGATAGAAGATCTTTACAAAAGGTTTCACAGTTTAACTGTTTTTGTCTAGCTTCAACTACACGCACTATGACAAGAAACATGGAGCTATTCACAAATCCATTGAGGCACTGGATAGAAAGGGCATGGAATTAATTGAAACTGGAGATCCAGATTCATTCAAGAAGTATCTCTTGGAGACTGACAATACTATTTGTGGGCGGCATCCAATTAGTGTTTTTCTCCATGTAAGTGTCTTTATTAATTTGGTGTTAAATATTTCTAGTTCAATTGAACAAGTTGTTTACACCTTCTGTACTCCACTAATTGTAAAACCAGTTATGTTATAGAACTCCATTAGTAATTTAAGGTTCAACAGGGATTGTTTCCATCTGTAGTCTCCATACATTCATCACCTAGAGAGAAACTAAGTTTCTTCAATATACTGGTTGAATTATACATTCCCGCTTGGCCTAAACAGCTGATGCAGAAATCTCAAGTAGAATTTCAGAGCAGGTTTTTTCATTCCTTTGGCCCCTGTATGGATTTAAAATTATTGATTTAAATGCAAACATAATGTTCTCATCAATCGAGTCTGTGCAAGCTCCGCATGCTTTACGAAGTTGACATCTTTCCTGCATTCTACTTTTCTTGATTGTCTAACCACTTTGTATATTTCACAGATGGCGAAACACAGCTCTACCCCGATAAAGATTAAATTTCTGCGATACGAACAGTCAAGCCAGTGCAAATCCATGAGAGACAGTAGTGTAAGCTATGCATCTGCGGCAGCGAAGGTAGATGCTTGAATTAGTGGAGGAACTGTAATCATGACTGCTGCTTTTCTACTCTTCGGACTGATGTAACCTTTACGTTTGTCTCTGTGTTTATAATTAAACTTTTATCTTCTTTGTTAGTGAATAAAACAAATTGCTTTATCTTCTCATGAAATTTCGATTATTTCTAATTCATCACTTGCTTCTGTTCTGTTCCTCTGTATATACTTGAGTGAGTTTCATTTCATCGTTGCTATTCGTACTAAACCGCTAATGGCAAAACGTAATGTTCCAACTCAAAATACTAAACAAGCTTTCTCATCTCAGTGCAAGCTAAGATCACACCTCAACCTGTTCCTTCCACCAAGGATATTTTCTGAGAAAAAACTCATTTATAATTTATATAAGTACTAAAGAAATTATCTTGAGATCATCAATCTTGCAAGTTCCAGTAATATTGCAAAGTTTCTTGCTGGCCTAATTTTCTTTATAGCATAATATATGTGTGATTACACATTTCTTCACTTGGTTTCTTGCTTGCTTTCTGGATTGTGAATGTTGACAGAATCAGAATGTTTTGTTTCTCTGAGTTAATGTCTGTTTAGTGTTCTAATGCTCTTTAGTTCATCATGTTACAAGTCACTTGAATCTGCTAACATTTACTGAGAGTCTGAGACAGTAATTCTTATAGGTTACTTGTTCTGTTGTGTTAACTCTTTGTTTTAGATATCTTGAATCTAGTTTTCCGGATCAGAGTTTTCTTCTTTGCCTGCATATTTGTTGTGCTGGTCTGAGTAGAAAACCGAGTCTTAGTTGGATCTTTTACTGTTTTAGCTGTGTAAGACGTTGGCAATTGAAGAAGATGGCGGATATCAAGTGAACAAGAAGGCAGTTGAGGATGATGATGATGATGATGATGATGATGATAAGCCTGGAGCAGATGGTAGTGGCGGTGAAGTGGATGAAGATGGGAGTGAAAAGGAAGGTGAGGAGGAGGAAGATGATGATGATGAAGAAGAAGAAGAAGAAGACGAGGAAGAAATTCATCAGCCACAAGCGAAAAAAAGGAAATGATGAGCTTGCGACAAACTATGACAGTCGACAATCTGACGTAGCAAAGTTGTCTCTTTTGTCTAAGGCCCTAAGCAGGAGATCTACTTGTGTAATTGACTCCAGTTTAAAATGAATAAGTGATCTATCATTGATTTGAGTAATTAGTATGACCTGAATTGAATGAATAAGGTGCAATAGACTAAACTATATATAATATCTGGTATGTAGACCAAAACAAGGTAAAACACAAACATATATATATATATAGGTAATTTCCTAACTGCAAAATTGTTGCAGAGAGTAGGGTAGAAACCTTGCTCTGCTAGTCCAGACATAAGTGAAGGTGATCGACTTATCAGGACCAATCGGAAGGCCATCGTTGACAACACAAATGTAGTTGCCACTCTTGTGAAGAATAGATTCATTGATCTTTGTTAGGGATTGGAATCCAGGACAGTACAGTTTAATCTCCTCAAACACACAGGGACATTTGTTAGAAATTGTCACATTCCATTCTCGCATGAGCCGTGCTCTCCTGAGTCTCCTCCCAGTTGGGAACTGATGTACTGTAACATTTCCTGGAAAGCATTCCTCTGTATTTGGCATGAGAACTGTACAGTATGTAGTATTCGTTAGTTTAAACTTTTCAGAAAGAAAAAAGACGAGATGAAGGGAGATGAAGGGCGAGAGACGAGCTTACCTTGATACACAAGACAAAGAAACAGAATGAAGAGAATTATCTTGATGATGATTTTCATTCTGATATACAAAATGAAGTTTGTGTATCTGGGAAGCATGAATTGTAGATGGTTTCACAAATGTGAGGAAACTGTAAATTTGTGTATTTGTTTTTGGGTTCTTTGTTTTTAGGTGTGAAGTTGGTTTTGTGCATGCTCTGAGTGAACCAGTAATTTATAGTATAACTACAGAAGATTGTCATCATAAATGGTTATAGATCTGTAATATTTGAAAACTTTTATGATTATACTTTTTATAATCTTTGACTACTAAGGGTAAATTATTAAAGAGACTTGCAAAATTTCATCATTTCTAAAATAGAATTATTATAAAAACACTAAATAAGACTTGCTTTTATAAGAAACATGTTGGCGGAAATTAGTTTTATAGTAACTTGATAGAATATATAGACAAGAATATCATAATACTTGTGAGATATGAATCAATACTTTTAACAACTTTTCATTATATTTTTAACTAAAAGCTAATGTTCAAACTAGTTAGTTTAATGTATTTTTTGTTTATGAAGTAAACAGAAATACACAAAACTACCGATGTTTTGACTTATATCTGCAGCGTTCCTCTGCCCAAAAAGATCGTTTATTGGAAGACTTTCCAGGGAAATTCTTCCAACTTATAATGCTCGTGTTATTTTACATTTCCAATATCTAATTTTATATACAGACCTAATTTGCATAGAGAAGTAACAGTGTAACACAGTAGTAGTTGTGACCAGGCAATGTCAATATTAAATGTATGAAGTCATAGTTATAAATGTATAAGATAATATGTAACTCGGTAATACAAATTATAAACCTCTTAAAATTACAATAAGGTAGTACATCACTCGGTCTAAAAAAAGGATTAGGTACATCACAAAATCTTATGTTAGACGGTCCGTAATTAAATACTTATTAATTATGTTGTAAGTCAAAACATATATGTTGACATAAACATATGTTTTTGAGTTAAAATATGACATATTGAACCACAAACAGTCTAACATAAGACTTGCTCTTAATTATATGATGAGGTGATATGACAAAGAAATTTGAATAAACACATTCTAGCAGTGATTTTTTTTCATGCATCCACTATTACCCCATATGCATGATCTATAAGCCTTCCATTGTGATAAGCAATCACAATTGTTGAGGAGTATATATGAAATATACCCATTTAAAAGAATTGAGTACGTGATCTCTTCCCTAATATCGTGTTTTAACTTTTCAATTTAGCTACCTTGTCCCTAACTATTCTGATTGAAAATGGAATACTTATGAGAAGAAGTCTAAGATGTGAAAAATGAAAAATTTCAAATATGATCTCATCATAAAATTGGTACTTATGGGAAGAAATCTAAAATGTGAAAAATGAAAAATTTCAAATACCATCGCTTCATAAATTGGTACTTTATTGTTCCTCACAATTTATTCGTAGAACCAGAAACGAGAAAAAAAAAGTTATTGGCTTATTGTGCAACGTGAAAGATTAAGTAATAGTTCAAGAGCAAGCTTCTGTGTAGTCCAGGGGCTTGTAGTCAACTCGTGGACCAGCATATAAGTGAAAGTGACAGACTTGAAGGAAAAAATAGGGCTATACCCACTAGCAGGGCACTTTTCATCCTGAGATTTAGTTATGAATGAGGGATCTGGTTTGAGCGAGGAGCCAAAATTAGGACATGAGAGGTTCAATTGCAATATGGTGCATGCACAATTGTTAGTAATTGTCATGTTACACTGGTTCACATACTTGATCTCAGCTTCCACAATCGCTAGCTTACTTGGTGGACATGTCTGTTGAACCTATAAATAAACATAAAGTTCTTTATTTAATTAAGATTGTAAAATCGAATATGAAATCTGAAGTGAGGAATGGCGGAAGTACAAAACTATTGTTGCATCAAATAGAAACAATCCACACTAGTCATCTAAATCATGAGACGTCATTAACATCACCAGGAACCTAAAGGTGAAAATGAGACTAATAAAGGTTGATAATAGTATACTATACCTTGAAGAAAGACTAGGCATAGGAAAACAAATATGGCGAAGAACTTGGTGGTGAGTTCCATTGTGAGATATAAGAGTATATGTATCGAATTTGATCAATTCAATATGAAGTTTTTCGGTAAACTTTTTGTTGCTCTATGTAAATGTGCATTTCTCAACATTATATACACCAATGGATGCTAGAATTACTCATAATCTCGTGCACAAATAAAATGTTTTAAATACAAAAATTCATAAATATTTCTAATATAGTAACACTTATATAACATTTAGTTAGACCGTGGATTTTGATTCAACACATTTCCAATTATTATGTTTTCTTCATATGAAATTTCGACCATTTAATTTTAATATAGTCTATAATCTGCCTAATAACAATTCTAGAGGAATATGAAGAAGAAAAACTCATTTGAAAATTGTCGTGAATTCTTAGCTTAAGGTGTGTGTTTTAACGTAACAAACCAGTTACTATAACTATTATTGATATACAAAAACGAAATACGTGTGCGAAAAAGCCAGAACTATGAAAATTAAAAGTTTAAGGAGAAGATCTCATTAGAAAAAAATTGGTATAATGTGACACTAACATAATCTGTCAAATGAGAGATTAATTAAAAGCTTAAGAGCAAGCTTCTGTATAATCCAAGGTCTTGAAGTCAACTCGTGGACCAGCATAAGTGAAAGTGACTGACATGAAGGCATAAACAGGGCGACCCCCACTGACGAGGCCCTTATCATCCCCAGTTTTGGTTATGAATGAGGGATCTGGATTGATTGAGGAGTC
>JAYMSL010002140.1:0-14985 GCA_036897195.1 Plantago coronopus
GGTCGTCCGAATCCTAACATAAACTCAGTCATTCATAACGAATCTAATCAAAGCATAAATATACGTTCCTGCATCGCACCTATACGTACTTAGCTACTCATGCAATTCGACATTGTCACCATGGATTGATATAAGTAAAGCATAGTAAACGTGTAGAGAAATTATCAACAACTCAATAAAGTAAGGGAAACGATATTACCCGAAATCGAGTTATTATTCCAAACGAACAATACTGAGAATCTCTGCCAATCTGCTAATCTCCAATCCAAGAATCGTGTTCTTGGACTAAACCCTAGCTACGGAGTTTCTCTACTAAAAATTATGAAAGCTTAATTAAAACAATAATGAACATTGTCTATATATAGTACTGAAATAGAAAAGTAGAATCCTTCAAGGATTGGGTTTTGGGCATCGAATCCGCGTAGGAAACTATGTTACGCGCGCCGCAGTCTCTCTCACGCGGGACGCGTAACCCTTGGATTTGGTCTTCATGCGCCGCGCGCAAGGCATATGCGCGGCGCGTCCTTCTACGTCGTCTCTTGTATATTTGGCAATGGGGGGCGCGCAGGAGTGATGCACGGCGCATGGTTCCCTGCCAAGCTCTCGCAGTTGGCGCGCGAAGTCTTGTTGCCGAACGCCATGCGCGGCGTGTAGATGCTCATGCGGGGCGCATGCCTCTGCTTTACGCGTAGATTCTTCTCGTGGCATGTTTTTGGACCGACTCGACCGGTAAAGCTCTTGAACCACACCTTGGATCTTTATCTTCAATTATTGCTGGATTTACGTCCAAATATACCAAAAATCCATCGAAAACACGAATTGTACTAAAATGTTGTCATCAAATCCCCCAAACCGAATTCTTGCTTGTCCTCAAGCAAGTCAACTAAACACACAATGACATATAAACGGATCGAACCAAGGATAGAGAAAAGTGTTAACCAACCGATTACATCGTCGACTAGCTCAACTATATTTACTCCCAAGACTCGCAATCACAAGACACAAGTAACTCGCAGTATAAAAACTCATATCCACTCAACATTCACACATGCATAGAACAGTTAAATACATGAGCTCATCGCGGAATATTAAGTAAATGCCAATCAACTATCACTATCCAAGAAGTGTCCTGTAATTGGGGAATATATATATATCACTCACTACACATCAACGAGGGTGATGGCTACCACCTGCAAGCAAGTGCACATGCAAATCACATAGTTTCAATGTGTCGACTCTATAATGCACAGATCTCAAGGACTTGGTCAAATGGGTGAAAAGAAGAAGGTGCTGACAAATTAAGACGTGAACAATGGTCTTCAAGGCAATTGCAAGAACTAAGATGTTCTCTTCATGTGGAGGAGCATATCCTAACTCTCATTATTCTACCCTTTAGACTCTACTCACAGAGTCTCCTCCAACTGCTACCTGAATGGCAGGCTGAGGGCAGTTAGGCACTTCAACTTTTCACACTTGGTTCACTTGCTTCGGCTTTTATTTTTCTTTACTTTTTTCTGCGTACTTATTTTTTGCAGTTGCTCTGGGGTTACTGTGAATCTGCGGATAATGTAACGCGTGTAGCTCCTCAACAGCATTGAATAGGAATTCCACGATTCACAGCATATTTTGTTAGAGCAACTCATACGCCTTTTCATTCTCTTTTCTTTTGCTTTTCTTCGAAGCAAGTGCCAGTATGATTACATCATCAACAATACAACAATATTCCAAATTCCCTCCCACAAACCTATTCGATTGTATGGTTTGCATAACATCATCTCTCAAAATCTCACTCTAGCTCCAATCTAGGCAATGGATAACAAAAGAAAGGCTAAGAAAGAAAATGGATAAAGCTCAATAGGGCTAAAAATGGAATTTTTTTTGGTATATCTGAGTTTTCAAAAAGCCTTGATCATCTATGTGTAAAATAGACGCACTTAGAGTAAACAAGTAATAAGCATGCTCTCTCGGAACCTCTGCACACCCTTGGTAGGAAACACCATCTAATCCTATGGACCGTAATATGGCTTTTTCATCGGTCATATGGCTCCACCTCACCAAAAAGGGTTGTGAACTCAATAACTTAACAGCAATATACGCATGTGAATGTTCAATGAACATAAATAATCATACGACAAGGTACAAGCGCAAAGATCATGCGGGAATTAACAGAAAAATGATGCACCATGCTACGCGGGGCGCATCGAAACCTATGCACGACGCATTGCCTTGACTTTGCGCGTTGAATCTCTTCTCGGCATGGTTTTTGGACCGACTCTTGATCCGACTCGACAGGTAATGCTCGTGAACCACGCCTTGGATCTTTATCTTCAAATATCAATGGATTTACGCCCAAATATGCCCAAAATCCATCGAAAACACGAACTCACCTAAAAACACGACGATATACGAAAACATGCAAAAACAACGCAAAACAAGACTAAAGTGGGGACAAACCCGCGTTAATGTTAGCGAAATAGAGACGTTTAGGGTGTACTAAAATATTGTCATCACCCCGTCTCACAAAACTTTACTCATTACCTAATAAGGAAACTACCCCACATATTATAAGATTATTTTAACATATACACTACATGTTTATCACCACAAATCACCAAAAAGTAACCTACCCTACTTACTTATCAGTTTACTCCATCACTTTAATAACTTTTCTTATACTACGCGCAAACCCTAGTGTTTAATGTTTTGTAGGACGGATGGAGTAGCATACTAGGAGAGGTAATTGGGCGTCATGGGTATGTAGGGAAGGAGCCGACTCATCCCCCTCTTCCTCTACCACTCTCCAAAGGACCACTTCAACTCATTGGTGAGTCTATTAGTGCACTGGCCAGACGAAGATGTGCAAGCTCAGCAAGTAAGATCCCACATCATCAACCGTTCAGCAAGAGTTGGAGTCTATTATTGGGGACGAAGTCCCAGTTTAGAGAGTTTTCATGACATGATCTAGCATAAAACTTGAGCGTAGGATTTCTCAAGAGCAGTCTTGTACAAGACTAAAGTGGGGAAACTATTCCCATATAAACCACTATGCTAAAGTATTCTCAACTACATCACTTTGAACCAAATTATCATACATAACGAGAATACTGATTGTTGGGAAAGTTCACCTATAAGTGGATTTTTAGAAAAGTCCACTCAATATTGTTGATGTTAATGGTAAAATAGGGGATGTTTGTTATAAAACATTTGATGTTTATAATAAAATAGTTGATAACTTATAAATAGTTGATGTTAATGGTAAAATAGTTAATGTATAATGTAAATAGTCGATTATTTCATAGCAAAATAGTTGATGTGTAATGTATATAATCGATATTTCATGGTAAATCGTTGATGATGCATTTCAAATAGTTGATGTTTATTGAAAAATAGTTAATGTTTGTTGTAAATAGTTAATCTACGTTGTAAATAGTTGATGTTTATGTTAAAACAGTTGATGTTACATTGTAAATAGATGATGTTGTTAGGTGGATTTTTTGAAAAGTCCATTTTTAGTGGACTCTCCCAAAAGTTTCTCTTAAAACATAGCTTTCTGGTCATTGGGACCAGGAGGTCGCCTAGCTCCCTAAGAACTCAAATTTGAACTGGTGCAAACTTCTTCTTACATTCTCCGGTTTTAAATGTAATGTGGCAATTCTCAAGATGTTCAATGAGTTTAAGATATGTTTTCAACCATTTCTTACACCATTTTGAAGGGATTAACACTCATTGAACATAATATCTCACAAATATAAATAAGAGGAAGGAATTTTTATTCCAACACACAACTCTTAAACAATCTCCTATCTTATACTCTTCTACTCTTGTGCATTTAATTCTCATTAAAGTAATCTGACAGATTCAGTATTGAAATGCACCGATATTATATTGTCATATCGAGTGGTTTTATCTCTTAAAGATAACAAAATTTTGGAGTAACTTCATAGGAGTAGTTCATATCACTGAATCAAATTATTGGATGCCTTATAAATTGGGTAGTTGGCTTTCATGGCTTGTCATTAGTATATTGATGAGGTTGAATTGATAAATGGTGTCACAGGATAACTGCAATTGCAGGATTGTTTATTGGCGCTCCTTTGATGATTCAAAGGATATCAAGTAAGTCTGATTACAACTTATCTCCAAACATCATTTTCTCGACTTGATTGATTTTAAAGTTGTTTCAATTCAAATAATGATCACCAAAGTGTCTTAGGAAATCTAACTCATGTTGAATTTGTAGAGGCAATTGATCTGGATCCAAAGACTGCCAAAAAGATAGGTGGCGCGTTCGGAATAATGATAGAGGAAATAGTCAAGGCTTTAAAAAAGGTTCGTAATCAGACCAATTTTTAGGTTATTTCATTTTTTTAACTTGAGACTTTTAACTTCTATTTTCCCTCTTGTATTTGTTAGTTTGCAATAACAGGGCATTAACCGAGGAGAATTAAAAATCCAATCACATTCATTACAAATCACATCCCATAGCTATTTCAAGATACTACGAGCATACATACTTAAACATATTACAAATCACAGTTACCTCCTAATCTTCCAAAATCAAAACTTTGTCACCACTCTAATCTCCATGCAAATTGCTTCCTAGCTTCCAGTGGTGCTCTAGCTATCAGTCATTCTAGCTTCTATATAGTCGTGTTTTAGGTACCAGTCATTCTAGCTTTCCGTCGAGCCTTGAAACTTCAGTTATCATTTTCCCCTGTTTAAGTGCAACATGTCAGAATATGATTCTCACCATATATGACTGGGTGAAGATGGAAACGGCTGATCAGTTTGGGATCACACACTAGGAGATGGATCATGACACCAATAACAAGATCAAAGCATATAGAATATTGTTACCGTATACCACAAGCTTTATTGCTTTATCACTACTGACCACATTAGGGATAAATTTTTCTTTGAATTTTGAATTTTGTATACTAGACAACACATTTCATCATGAAAGTTAGGATAAAAAATTAGTTATCTATGTAACCTGCATTTTGAAATTGCAAAAGTAAAGATTGAATTTTTGCAGCAAGGAAACAGAAAGTAATCCACTGGAAGCATTAAGTATAAAATCCACTGAGTACCAGGAAAATCAACAAAAAACATGCCAGTATTCCAACCAAAAAATATCAGGTAAATTGCTAGCATTAAATATTTCAGGGAATGGTCCTGCATGTCTCTTCAAAACTAGGGAACAGGAGAGAGATCGATTACTCCAGAATATCCACAACCATAAAAACAGTAAACTACCTCAAATTCAGTTACAACAAACTCCAGCAAGATAATTTCAAGTAAAAAAATAGTACTTAAGTGGAATTGCTGCCAAAAAAATAGAAAATGATGAATTATTATCGATCAAGTATCATTCAATCATGTACTAGCTAGCCACTTAAACTTTAATCAGAAGTCACCACATCCAATTAATACAAGAAATGTCCTAGATCGATAAAGTAAGCAGGCACTTTATTAATTCCAACAATTTCAGTATTACCTTTGATAGGTGATGAAGTACCTTCAGAGGAATCACCGTCCTTCAAGATTGAAATCAACAAATCTCTTACAGTCTGTTCGATCGTACCACGCATCTCGACTATCAACTCTTTCTTTAGGTCCTCTCGAATTGACTTAGCAAGTAAAGAGACTTTCTCATCAATGATTGTTTTTTGTTTCTTAACTTTTCTGTTTGTGGGACCAATCCCATAAGATCGCATCTGTCCAAATTTTTTAGGGCTAAGGAACTTATTCAAAATCTCTGCTCGTTGTTCACTACATATCATGCCTTCCGGATCCTTGGTGATGACTTGAGTTATCTCTCTCTAAAGATAGTAAATTTCGAAGCACTATATTAGAACGTGAAATTTTAGATCTAGGGGCGAGGCAGCAGTTTCAAATTGAAATGGGGGCAGCTGTTGGTTGATAAGAATATATAATTTACCAAAATTGCTTGTGCTTTCTTGTCAAGCGGAGTCTTGGCCAAATCAACATGCGTCGTCACCCAAAAGTCATACTCTGTAGGCTCTTGGCCCTTTTCTTTTGTAATCTAGCAAAGCCAAAATGAAATAAAAACAAGTCCAACTAAGTTAACTAAACCAATATCAGTCTATCATATTACTGACAACGAAGCGCAGCTCAGTTGGTAATACGCTTCACTTTCAACCAATAGGTCGGGAGTTCGAGTCACCCCTTTGCCGTTTCAAAAAAAAAAAAAAGTCTATCATATTACTCTTTAACACCCACCGCATGCTTCACAGAGGCAAAGCTACGTCTTCCAGTTCTTGATGGGACTTTTTGCTTGCTTCGGTTGAATTTATTCTTCTCACTTTTTAGCTGCACCACCACCATTAAAACCTTATTAATCTATTATTGATTTATACAATTAACTGAAAATTAAAGCTTACAATGGACACAAGAAAAGCCTGGCAGTAACAAAGAGTATTATATATTACTAGCTTACACGATAATGTGGCACACAGTAGTAGGACATCTATTTTGCACACTGCCTTGTTCTAGTTGACATAGTTAAGTACGATCTAGCTAGCATGCAACCTATATTGTAACTTGTAAGTAAAAGGCCCTGAGCATAAACGCGAAGGAGAATAGTACGTATCTCTAGCAAAGAGACCTGTTCTTTTAATACAAGAAAGATCATGCAAATTCAGTTCAATTCTAATGCCTACAAAAAAATATTACATCAATCACTAACTGAACCAGTGCCATTTCCTCTTAGAAACTGTATAGTACAGTATCTCAGCCAATTAAAGCAGCACATAAAAATCAATCCTTGGTGCAAATTTCCTGATCACTATTATCACAACACATGAATAAACTTTATGTACACCATATCAGGCATACTGTCCAGAGAGTACAACAATATTTCACCATCAAATAAAAAAGAGACACTGCACACCTTAATTCAGCAGAGCTCCAGAATTTCACCAATAATGGCCATTGATCTTCCTCTACTAATCCGGGGCAATTAGCCAATCTATCGACATCATTGTCATATTTATCATAATATAACTTCTTCACTGTACTTTTCCAAGATCTCCACCTGTTTCCTAACTGCTGGAAGAAGCAAGTCTTGAAATTATCCTCCATAGAGAAGTTATCCTGATTGGAAATTTGGAATTGATAGTTAAAAAGATGTCATCTTTATATAATGCAAGCTCACCTCAGTAATAATAAAGTCCCAAACTAAAGGAAAAATTAAAATTACCTTGAAATTTGACCATACTGTTTCCTTTACCTCCACACTTACATTTCTCCAATCTGCTATTGTCAACGGAATTTTTTTACCATCTTTCACTGTACGACCAAGCTGAGTTGACAACGTAGACGCAGCATCTCCTACAGGCTGATCAAACTCGTTAAATTCTAATGGGGTGACGTAACCACTGTTCCATGACTTCAACATCTTTGCATGACCTCGTCCCTTCTTTTGGACTGTCTGGCTTGGTACTTTATTACAATTTAAACCAAAAGGAAAGAGTATATTAGTACAGTGAGTCAAAAATAAAAAGAACATCAAAATCATATAAAAATAAAATATGGAAAAGACATATACCTGACTGTACATCCCTCTCAGACTCTGAGTCATTGTATGATCCAATGCTAGGAGATCTTTCAGGATGATCATTCTTTGAACCGGGAGAAGAGAGATGTAATGCATGGACACTACAATAATCATCTTCTTCAACATCGAACCGAACTCCATCACAATCTTCATCCAAACCAACTTCAACCTCAACTCGATCATTCCAATCAGTATATGTTTCAAGAAATCCGCGCATTATCAAGTGCTCATAGATGATGTTCCTTTTCTGATTTATCAGATTTTGACATGTAATGCATGGACACTTAACTTTTACTTCCGGGTCTTTTCCCTTGTATACAAACTCAAGGAAGTTCTCAACCCCAATCATATACACAGGATTTGTCCGGTTTTGGATTTTAATCCAACTCTTATCCATCTATGACAAGTCTGATGAAGAATCACTACTCCTGTTCCTATATTTGAGTCATTATTATTATTATTGCTGTTTCGTAGGAAGTATCAAAATCATGACTCAGAATAAAAATTTTGGAAAAAATAAAGTAGTACAATCGGACACCTTCTCTATTGCTGCTGGTGACTTGATGTTTCAATTCAATCTGCTAAGCCTCTATCAACCAATTGAAGATTGCATTTCACATTTTGCCACTCTTTCTAATTTTACAGATTAAGAATAACCTGAAGACATGATACTTATCACCATATTATTACAAGTACTTAAATTGGCAACAGAATAAGATACACTCGTACACAATGACAAACCATTTACTTACAGATCATTGGATAAAGATAAAGATAAAGATAAAGAATAGAATGGCCTCAGTTCTAAGTTGGTTGTGGGGAAATTGAGAAGCAAATCCAAACAACACATTTTCCAAGTTATGGACAGCATTCAAGTCTTTCTCCTTTTCCTGCATACTTTTCTATATGTTGATCATATGTATTCCTCCATCACTGATAATGCAGTTAACTTGAACATTATGCACATTTTCTCTCTGTTTTTTTCACGTTTTGAACTTTTGATACATCAAAACTATACATGAAATGCCGCAGAACTTGCGATTGCTTTGCCAGTTCAATGATAAGTAGAAAACAGACTTGGATTTGCTCTCCATAAGAAGATATAAGAAAACAGACTTGGATTTACTCTCCATAATAATAAAACAGACTTGGATTTGCTTTGACAGTTCAATAATTTCAGAAAACATTCAACCTAGGGATTCGATAATTGGTCATTACCTTTCACAAAGTTTATATAAGTGCGATTTGTCTCATTAAACTTTATTATCTTGCATTTTAGGAAAGAGATGCATTGAAATTAATTGAATCATGTAAAATACCTAATCGGTTAGTCATTGGTAAAATCAGAGATGTTCTAAAAGCAATATCAGATAACCATTGGCAACAGTTCAAACGTTAACTTGCAAGGAAGAGGTTACTTATCTTAACTAGCCAGCTTCTTCCTAGACTGCATCATCCCCTTGCTTCCAAGGGATTTTAATTTTTTAATACTACATGAATTTCATGTTTTTCAGCACTGGAAACAGTTATCTTCAGTTTCCTTCGTGTTTTTAGGCAAGTATCCACGTTATAAAGTGCTTCAAACAGGGCTAGCTAGCTGCTTTTATAAATGCAGCTCATGCACAAACTATAAGCAATTTCTAAAAGGTCAAGTCTGCTAAGAGATTTTATTCTAGCTCTAGATCTTATGGTTCTCTAACTAAAAGGTTTTTTACTGCTTATTTGGAATCATCAGGTGATGTTTTTGTATTTCCTATTTGCTTGTTGAGATTCTCAGGTGTCATTTATGAGCTTTGAGCTTTACATTTTTTGAATAAGAACGGATCCAGAACCTGACACTAAATATATTATACTCCCCTCAAATTGAGTTGAAAACTAACCCCCACACCAATTTGTCCCACAAATCATTTCCTATATGAAGTAATACATGCATTAAAATTAATGGCCAAGTGAAACAAACTAACAGAATTAATCAATACTCCACCACTACATTGCAAATACTATTGATTATTCAGAAGTGATTTTCAACTTATTATAAGCTATAATAATCGGCATGAAGATGACAAGGTGTCTACTCAGTGATTATCCATACTTTGCATATGAATTTCTTCACTGATCTTATCTTATTCTGTTCATAGGTTCAAATTAGGCAGACATATCATAAAATCTAGCTGATTGCTGATACATAGAAAACTAGGGCTGAGTTGCAGGTGAAACGACGCAGCTTACATTGATTACCAACTCACACCACCACCAAGTGTTAACAATCCTAAGTCCTAACTCTCATTCGTAAATTAATCTAGTAAGGAATTAATCCACATCAAAGCAATACACCATCAATCAATGTCAATTCACATAGAAGAATTCGATTCACATAAGCGGGTGGAATGTTACCTGGAATTCTGTTAGACAAGCTATATATCCCGCCCGATGCTATAAACCCTTAATCAGCCGCCGTCGTGTTGAATCCACTAGAAAGACCAGCTGAAAACGGCCAGAGAGAAACAAAATTAATCTAATCCCGGCATGGAGAAGAAGGAGCGACTCATGAGATTTTCATCTTACCTAATTTCGCGCCATTGGAGAGAAGAGTGTAGACGAGACTCGTCGAGAGTGATGAAAATGAACCGAGAAACAATCTTTAAATTTTAAAATGTTTCCATCTTGTGCAATTTGCATAAAAACCCTCCAAATATTGTTTAATTTCATAAATGCCGCCCACTAGAACTTTAAGTGTAGTTTTCTCATTTGTATATTTATACAAGATAAAAACCAATGTATATATAACTAAACCGTGGCACATGAGACTTTATACATTTGACAACCGCAGTAAAAAAAACTGTTCTATAAAGACGATATTGCTATAGTATCTTCTCGTTTGCAACCATTTGCAATAAGTAGCTATATTATGTTTATACTAACCTCTCGTAGTAGGGAAATAACAATCTTAATGTTTATTTTGTTTGGTAAATCTCTTACGGTTATCTAAGTTTGGAATCTAAATACATTGGCACTTCTTATTATTTTCTCACTATGTAGATTGACGATGATCCTCCTGAGCCCATGTTGCCAGTTGTGCCCCTGTTGCCGCCACGTCCTACCCAAAGTGGACAATTTTGGAAACCGTTAACGTTTAAGGGAGGAGATGATTTCAAGCGTTGGAAACAAGAAATGGTGTTTTATCTCAGTACTGCTCACAACCTTGTCCCATACATCTATAAGGACAAGCCTTTAGTAGATACAACTGATCCTAAGACTTTGGATATGAGGAAAAGGTGGGACAATGGTGACTACTTATGTCGCGACATTATACTTCGCAGTCTTGATAATTCCATATACCAAAAGTTTTCGGATAAAAAGAGTGCAAAAGAGCTTTGGGATTCTCTTGTTACGGAGTATGCTGTGGACGACGCGGAATATAAGAAGTTTATTGCCGAGTGCTTCCATGACTATAGGATGGTGGATGAGAGGCCCGTGCTTGAGCAAATTGAAGAAATTCAATGGATATATCTTAACATGGATGTTGAGGGCATGTCGATCAATGATCTACTAAAGGTTGCGTTGATGATTGAGAAACTCCCTCCTTCTTGGAATGATACCAAGCAACATCTTAAGAGTAAAAAGAAGGAAATGACCCTTGAAGATTTGATCAAGAAGCTTAAGGTCGAAAATGATAAGAAAAAGAACATTTCCTTGAAGATTTGATCAAGAAGCTTAAGGTCGAAAATGATAAGAAAAAGAATACTCCACTAAATAAGGTTGACTGAGGTATACATTCCGTCCATCAAATTTCATTGTACTATGTTACCCAAATAAACTTGGTGTTATCTTATTGCTTTGTTGAATTGCATGAAGTCATTTACAGCTTCATTTACTATGGATACTTGAAAAATTACATTGAAGTGCATATGTATACAGTATATTATACAAGTTTTGCATAAGCTGGATTCTTTTTCTTTTTTTCCTTCTTCAAACATAATCTTTTTTATTACTACTACAATATCCCTAATCATACACTACAACTTATTAATTAAACCACCACTAACCCCGTCATAACTCTATTAATTTTGATGACTGGATTAATATTTAAACTATCAAGGACCGAACATTTAAATATATAGATGCGACTGCAAGTATTTCTCTTCGACCACCAAGTAGGTTGGTCTTATTCAAGGCTAACCTATTCGAGTGATGAATACATCAAACAAGGTATATGGTTTGAGAAACCATATCGGATTCGCGACACGACGAGAAACTAACTTTCCGTGCAATGTTATCAAAGAAAGCTAATTAGTTGAAGCTGTACAGTAATAATCTGTACATTTTACGGAAATATGTACATTTAAGCTGTACATTTTGCACAAATTATAACACAATTGCACCACAAATGTACACATTTCCAACTAAAATCTGTACATTTGTGATCAATATAATATTTGTCACTATTTTGCCTTTTTCTGAAAGCACGTATCGCAAGAGGTACCGGCTTGTAATCCTCCCAATAACTTAAGTTAGTAGGGCCGACATTAATGATCAAGTACGATGTTGTTAAATCAAGAGAGTGACAATGATCCCTATGAAGAAGTATTTGGGCAAGTTTATGTGGAAAAGATGGTCTTGTTGAATGATCCATTCTGACTAGGCATCGGCTCAAGATACAACCTCTTTTCCATGAAAGGGCCCAAGTGTTGGCTAACTATCCAATGGGTGCTCGATACTATAGGAGAATTAATATAAATGACTAGATTCCTCACATTTCTATAAGTTCGAGTTTTTATGAGATGAAATTCTATTATGGTATCAGAGCCTTTGGCTCATGCCCAGACCTGGGTTCGACTCCTAGCGGAGACCGCCTCCACCCATATTTAATTTCACTCGATTGGCCTCCCCAAATGAGGTTGAAATCACCCACGAGTGCGGGGGAGTATTGGAGAATTAATATAAATGACTAAATTCCCCACCTCTCTACAAGTTCGAGCTTTTAGATGAGATGAAATATCAGATACTTGTACGAAGACCCTAAGTTGATCTCCATACTATTGGAAGTCGGTGCAGAGTTGTCCAACTTATACAAGATCAGAAGAACACACGAAGCACAGTATGTCTAAACCTTGCTTTACGCAATATCCTTCTCAAGATCTAAACATGTGCTAGGTTGATGTTAATGTTGGGGCAGCGGTTGAGGTTTTTCGCGAGGTTATGGTGGCTATGGAGGATGTGAAATACTTGTCGATGTGGATCCTGATTAGTCGAGGACATAGCTGAGGTAGAGGAATCATGCACTTTAGGTAGTTGCTATGAAGTACCAATTTGATGTCTAGCGTTGGTGGAGGTTGATTTTAATCCGATCTGATGTGATTCCTTGCTGTTCTAAGACCGATTTAGGTGGAGGTTGTTGGTATTTGATGGGTTATATATACTTGTTGCACGTTGAGCATTGGTGAAGGCTGGGAAGTTTGAGAAATCGCAGGGACTGTTGTGCAAGTTTTATAATCTTTTAGGACTTGATTTTGAGTAGATGAACAATCAACGAATTGGTAATGGTTTAAGATGAGTTCAGTCGCCATATAGTCATAAACTGGTGTCTAGTAGTTGGATTTTCTGTGCAAAATAAAAGTCTTTCAATCTCTCAAGGTCTATGGTTTGACTCAATATGCCAACATTTCTTTTTTATGTTTTTTTTTTTTTTTAAGAATTCACCTCTTGCAGATGGTAGAGTGGTTTTGGGTAAGGCGGAAAGGGAGGATATGAAGGCAGAGAATTTGGATGTCGTTTGATTGTGGTGCTATCTGGTTTTGGTGACGCGTAGGATGTTATGGCTAATGTTATGGTGTTGGTTAGAGATGCTAGGTGCTAAGCTGACATTGTGTTCCGATGAGGTGTTGTTGGTTTAGATACACGGTTCAGGTGTTGTGGGTTGCTTTCTGTTGTCTTGATTTTGGTTTGGTTCTAGTGAATCGTTGAATCATATTCCGGTCTGGTTTAGATGTTCTTCGTGAGTTTTGGGTTGGGCCGGAGTTTTGGTTGCTGGGTGTTTGTAGGTCTGGTTGGTTTAGGAGTCGTGGGTGCAGATGTGGGTGAAGGAAGTAGCAAAGGATTTGAAGTCAGGCATGTCCGTGTTATGTGGGTTCAGGATGGTTTATCGAGTTTAGAAAGTAGCAAGGATGAAAGGTTTAGGTGAACTAGTGGTGTTGGTTTCGGTCCGGGTTCAGGTGTTGGCTCAAAGGTTCGATCGGGTGCTGGTTTAAGTGAACTCGATTTTTATGTTTTGGTTGTTTATCTAGGTCCTGGTACTAACTTTGTCTTATTTTAATTGTTACTCGAGCATCTCTTATGTTCTTCTCTAATTAATAAAACCAAAAAAAAAAAAAAAATTGCCATTTAAAAAAAACAAAAAACATGAACGGCTGGTGTGAAACGAAACCTAGTGACTCACTGCCTTAGTAGACTTACTACTCCCTCCGTCCCACAAAACTTTACCCACTTTCCATTTTCGGACGTCCCACAAAACTTTACACATTATCAAATAAGGAAGCTACCTCACACACTAAAACATTATTTTAAGGGTAAAATTCTCCTAAGTCCAAATTATGGACTATAATATCAAATAGACCCAAATGAAAAACATCTCCTAGTATGTTCACTTTTATACCCCTCTCTACTTTATTAGGAGTAATTACAATATTTATTTAAATATAAACTAATCAATTTGTTAATATTACCTTTTCTAACATAGTCGACACTACTTTTTATTATTGTCATTAATTCTTTCATACAAAAATCAATAAACTCTCCACCCAATAACGATCTCCAGTTATATATGCTGCTCTGGTCTCCACTACTTGTGGTGCCATAAGTTGGTACTTGGTATCATTTGATATCCTTCAATTTAAAATGGGTTTGTATCAGTTTGTACCAACCGAAGTACACTATATTCTGCTATATTCTGGTACCATTAATTGGTACCACTTTTTTTTGTATCATCAATTGGTACCAACCGATATACACGGATACAATCCGCATTAGATTTTTTGGTACCATTAATTGGTACCTTTGGTACCATTGTTTTTTTTTTTTTTTTTGTACCATCAATTGGTACCAACCGATGTCCACTGATAGAATCGGAATTGGGTTTTTTGGTACCATCAATTGGTACCAACTACCAACTGGTCTCCAAATATTTTTGGTACCAACAGCGCGTACCGATATAGCTCCACTACCTCTTGGTACTAATATGTCTCAGTTATTTTTTTGGAACCACAAGTTGATACCAAAAACAAGGGAAAAAAAGAAGATGGGAGTTACGTTATTTATGGGAGAGAGAGAAAATCATTTTTCCAAAATAAATTGCTAATAACTAAGAACTAAATTAATTTATTGTTTTTGAATAATTATAAAAAGAAGAT